>PVIC010010988.1:0-27066 GCA_004025085.1 Thryonomys swinderianus
CTGTCATCTTAAAAGTACAGTACCTGTCAAGGATTTGCTTACAGTGTATTCAATAAATCATTGTCCCTATAAAGCAAGTAGCAAGTAAATAAATTTTAAAGTTTTTCATCAAAGTATGTCCAAGATGAATTAAAACACAAGGTAGAAGATGAGGGAAGAGACCACATATTTATCAATAAGCATCACGGAAAGATCATGGTTCCTTGTATCCTGCAGCATGAAATGTTAGTGTATTTTGTTGGCCCTCCCTTACACCCTGCATAGATGACTAACTTAATTTTTATATATTTTATTAATTTTACTTATATTTCATAAGTTACTTTGCTTGCTGAGACACTATAAATTCTGCCTATATCAGTTTACTATCTATAGTTGCTAATTTTTATAAGCCTTAATCTATCCTTTTTTCTTAATTTATAGTGTAATAGCATATTATCAAACAATATATAAAATGTACTTTGCAGAAATTCTGGATCAGTAAAATTTAAAAGATGTGGAACCACTAAGGTAATATAAGGGTTTTATTGTTTATTATATGAGGATTGCAGTGCTAAGGGTCAAACCCAGGGCTTCATGTATACTAGGAAAGTACTCTGCCACATTGCTACACCTCTAGCACTTACAGGTGTTTGTTTTTGTTTTGTTTTGGTTAGGTTTTTAGATATTTTTGAGACAGGATTTCCGTCTAATTCAGGCTGGACATGGACTCACTTTGTAGCCCAGGGTGGCTTCAGACTCATGGTGATGCTTCTGCCTCAGCATTCTATTCCACAGTATATTGTTTTAAAAAAATTATCAGTACCTGTAGCACAAAATGATTCTATTAATTATGTGGCATTGGTACATATACATAACACAGGGCAGCTAAGCTCAGTTCAAGAGGAGCTTCTTTGTTTCAACAGAATTATGTTTCATTAGGATAAATGACACTGTAGTTTACTGCAATACAAATATTAAAATTCTGAATTCCTATGGAAGTGATATTTCAGTAGTGAATTGAGAAAGAAAATCTGTAAGGGAAAGTTGGGTTATATTATTAACATAAAAACATCTGGGAAGTATTTGCATTTTTGTGTAAATCAAGACAATAAAATTCTTAATGCATTTTTACTTTGGTTATGTTTATCTTCTAGAGATTAAATTACTTATAGATTATAATTTAAGGGTGGAAATGAAAGCTGCTACATAAATAATGGATTTGCATTGGAAATGTATACACGAGAGAATACTTCCTGTATTTTATAGCTTTTTATAGGTGATTGACAAGATTTGGTCAGTTACTGAGCTCATCACTTAAGGGAAAGGATATTTAGTATAATATTTATATTTTAATTTAAAACATTTCATACTTTATAATGGTAGTATTTTGACAGTCCCAGCAACATGTTAGTATTGAGCTTTGGTTTTGATTAATGAGAGAACATTTTGAATTGAGTCGTGTTCTTAAAGTAGTATTAATAAATCAAGTAGAACTTGCCCTGTTCTTATTCTAACATGTTAAACTCAGTGTAAAGACTCATTGAATCCCTTAAATAATAGTGCATAACTTACTTCTTTTTCTAGTATTCGTCATGGTGCTTAAAAAAAAATAGTTCAATTTCAAATACAGAAATACTCAATTCAGATTATCTCTAAGGAAACAGAAGAATCAGGAAATACATTTAAGGTTTATGCTTCCATCAGTCTTTTAATAACTTTTTTATTCAAGTTAGGGAACAGTTTTTTTTCTTCCATCAGAGCAAATGTTTTAGGTCCAATTAAATGTTCTTTTAGTGAATTTTTTTAAAGTCTAAAAGGGCACATTGTGGAGACAATGTTTACAAGTATACTTATTCTGTGGCCTTCCTTAAAGTCAATGCTTTATATATTGCTGTAAGTTATCCTTCCCATCTTTAAATGCACAGTACAGGAAACAAAACAAGATTTAGATAAAGAAATTTTAGCCATTTTTCTAGGCTTCCCCTGATAAAGTCTCTTTTCCAGATCATCTGTGTGAATTACAAGCTTTTAAATATCTTTTTTTTTTTTTTTTTTTTTTGAGACAGGGTCTCGCTTTGTAGTTCAGGCTGGCCCTGAGCTCACTATGTAGCCAAGGCAAGCTTTGAATTCAGCAGTCCTCCTGCCTCTGCCTCCCGAGTGCTGGGATTACAGGCGTGAGCCACCATGCCCAGCACTGTGGTATGTGGTATTGATTGCTGGTGAGTGTGAGTCACCACGCCCAGCATTGTATGTGGTCACCGGGATCCTCAGGACCTTGCATTTGCTAGGCAGACACCAGAACCACTGAGCTAAATTTCTGGCCCTAAACATCAAATTTTTAATAACTTTCATTTATTGCCCATTTCTTTATCTTTATATAAATTGCATTAAATTTATGTTGATGGGAAAGGGAAAAATGGCTTACATATTTTCTATAGCAAAGTGGTCAAACATAAAAGTATGCTTATTTTCATTAATGATATTGTAGAAACATGATTTCATAATGACTGTGGTCATTTGGCTTCTCACAAACACTGTGCAAGCATTCTCTTTTATTTCCATCCTTGCCAATACTTAGTGTGGAGTGGAATCTTACTGTAGTTTAAATTTGTATTTCCTTAGTGATTAATGATATCAAACAATTTCTTATGTGTCTGTGATCTATTTGTATGTCTTCTTTTGAGAAATGTCTATTCAGGTCCTTAACTTAGTTTTAACTCAGGTTGTGATTGTTTTTGCTATTTAACTGAGTTATTTATATTTTTGTACATCAACCCCTCATCAGATATATTATTTATGAATATTTCCATTCTGTGAATCATCTCATTACTTCATTGATTATTTCCATTTTCCATCCGGCTTGCCATGCTAACCCCAGCTTCAGATGTAAGTTTTAAATAACAAAATTACAGCAACTTAAAATAATTAGTTTTATTTTCTATTTGAGAATATGGAAGATTTCGTCCCCAAAGTAAAATAAATGTCTCAGGGACCTGTAGAGAAGGGATTGGTTTTAGAGACAGAAAATGACTGAAGAAAGCTGAAACAAAAAATGAAAACCAGACTACTTATTTCAAGGTAGCTATCCTTATTGGCAAGGAGAGACAAGAGGACATAACAGAAAAATAACTAATTAAAATCAGGTTGCTTTGTATTATCTTTTCTGGTTTTAGGATTAAAAAAGGGAGCTTTCCTATTATTGCAGTTGAAACTTGCCTGTTAAGGAAATTTGGGTTGTTTGTGATATAATCAGTTGAACTTTTTTTTTTTTTTTGAGACAGAGTCTCACTCTGTAGTTCAGGCTGACCCTGAGCTGACTATGTAGCCCAGGCAATCCTGGAACTCAGCAATCCTCCTGCCTATACTTCCTGAGTGCTGGGATTACAGACGTGAGCCACCATACCCAACATTTGAACAATTTTTGTTTCAATTTTGTCACATGTAACTTTACTATAAATGACCCCATTTTGATTTTTTGATCTGGTGAGCTAAGGCTTGGTAGAAGAACTTAGTCTAAAACAAGGGTGTTGTGTAATTTATATTTAATAAAAATATTACTATTGTGGAAATGTACACTATGGCCAGAGGCAGCCAACAGCAGCAGGAATATGTGATGATAATATTGTACAGCAGGAAACCATGGCAGAATCAGAACAGATCCAACTGTCAGGACACCGGGCAAGGTATGCTGTGAATGATACCAGAGGTGCATGTAGGGAGCAGGACAAGCAGGCAGACAGACAGAGAAGTAGTTAGATGAAGAGTGTATCTCAGTGCTATAGCTCCTTTATTCTCTGCAGAACACTGCCTACGCTCCACCGTTATATCAGGGTCGTGTTACAGATTGTGATTCTAGAGGGTAGTTTCCTAATTCTTAGTTTGCCTGCTGGTATATATCATGGCCTTACCAGAGGCAGAATTCTTTCAGGCCTTGAATGGTAGCTTGTGTATGGATCTTGCTGTAATTCTCCAGGTCAGTAAAGATAAGGGGCAATAGGCCAGCTTATCTAGGTTGGCTACATACAGCCCTCAAAATAGTGGGTTAATGGTGCTTCCAGGTCAAGGCCTTGCCATTGATTCTTTTTTTTTTTTAATTTTTTTTTTTTTTTTTGGAGACAGGGTCTCACTTTGTAGTTCAGGCTGCTCTGAGCTCACTATGTAGCCTAGGCAAGCCTCGAACTCAGCAATCCTCCTGTCTCTGCCTCCCGAGTGCTAGGATTACAGGCGTGAGCCACCATGCCCGGCTTGCCATTAATTCTTACCTCTGATTACTACCCACCTCATGCTGTTTCTTGGATGAGGTACAGGGTTAAACTTTTTGGTGATAAGATGGCTCATAGAGAAGGTTTTATTTTTAATATCAATGGTACCAATGAATAGATTGTGAGAGACCCTGTCCAGGTCCCTCATTATTTAAACCAGTTATGAGCATTTGAAATGTGAGATTTTTGGCCTTTATGAGACTCTGCCATGTTACTTGTTCAAAAAGTTCAGAGGATTCAGGAACCGGTTGGGAGGGCTCCCGGCACCACTTCTATCCCAGATGGGATTTTTGGTAATTGTCTGCTGGGAACCAGCCTCTGCATCAAGTTTATACTTTGTTTTTCTTTTGCTGTATTTGTCCATAAATTAGTTTCTGGGTTGAACTTGGTGAACATTAATGTCACCTATGTGAAGTTGTAGCATGAAGTTCTGTCCTACTGCCTGGTGTATGCGGCCATCACACCATATAGAATCTGAAAATAATTGTTCTATTCAGTGCTGCTTTCCTGAGATACAGTGCCATTATGAACTGAAATTTGTGCTTCAACTCATTGGCATACACTTCGTTGATCATGGTTGTTGAGCAGTTTAAGTTATAGTGCATCAGTGTTGCTTTGATTTCCAGAGACTAGCTGTTCTTCCCTGCTATTTTATCCTTACCACAAGATTGACCAAACTGGGACCCATTGACATATGGCTCAATTTTAATCTGTTGGTTATAATGGCAATCACAGTTTGATCCTAGACTTTATTTCCCCCTTATTGAATTCATTGATACACTTTAGGTATACATTATGATCTTATTCATCATGGAGAATTTGTACCTGTAGATGATAGATCTTGATTCTTATTTTTTCACATTCTCCCACCCTCCACACAACTCCTGCCCCTTATATACATAAACTTTGGTTCCATTTTTTTTTGTTTGTTTTGGTTCCTTTTTACCATCAAATTTTTCTTTTCTTTCTTTCCTTTGACTTTGAATGCCATTGTTGATTTAGTTTGCCTTACATGTTTCTTCATTTTGGGGGATATAAAGAACATCAAGAACTCCAGTTTCAATGCCCTTGTTGCAGGTTATCATCCTGGTGGTGTAGGCTGAGGCCATGGCCCTTGACAGCTATGCCCCCACACCACCTCTCAGGGTAAAGCGCTGGAAACTTTCAAGACTACACCTGCACTGGGTTTAGCCTGATGGTTCTGCCCATCAGATTAGCACTGCTCATGTGGAAGGCACTTTAGCTCTGAGGGAATCCCCATCAAGCCCTCTTCCAAGTCTCTCTAACTCCGATGCATGTGTCCCATAGGTTAGCACCATTCCGCTTGGGGAGTCAGTACAATCAGAAGAATCCTACAATATGCCTAATTTTCAAGAATCAACCAGCTAATGATTCTTGATTCCGGCCTTCAGAAGCAAGTTGCCAGAAAACTATATAGTCTGTAGTTTATGTCCTTGACTTAGAATAGGTCTTTCTTTCTCCTGAGGCTGGAGGTGAGCAAATAATCACTGGGGATGACAGATGGTTTGGCCCTTTTGAGCATTCCATTGCTGATGAATTGTGCTGTGGTTGTCTGATCTGTGGCATCCCGTATGGCCACACAGGTGTGTCTTACACTGTTCAGTTTCCTTTCCTGGTATCCATACACATTCTTCTCCCAGAAGAGCAGAGACCTGTTTAATCACTTTTGAACATTATTAATGTTCTTTTCAAGTAGGTCATAATAGATCTAATCAGCTTATGGTCACCTTCAACCATTGCTATCAGATTGATACAGTGGGTTTTTCCATCATAAAACAAAAGCTTTATGCAGCAGAGCCTCTTACCAGATTTTCAGCGTCATTATGTAAACTGGCAAAGTGAGGTCATGTGTGTATGTGTCTACTTTATAATAAAAAATAACAAATCAATATATATGTTAGGATTTTAATTTAAAAATTTCTGAACATTTCAGTATTTTATATGTATGTGTGCATGAAAGCTGACTACAGTCTCAGGAGAGATAATAAAATCAGTGCGTAAGAAGTATTTTTCATTTAAGCCCATCCCACACTGGCCTACAAAATAATCAGCAAAATAAAGGATAATTATTATAAGCTAATGAGTTTTGGGTTGATAATTGCATAGCAAATGTTTGCTGTTACTAGTTTCATGGCATTTGTATTTTTCCAACTTCATTTTCTTATTTCACTTAATACTATAAGCTCATGCCTGTGCAACTCTTGCTGTTCCTTTTTTTCTTTTTGTATTGTTCCATTTTATATGGATGTACCACCGTTTTATCCTTTTACAAGTTAGATTGTATTAATTGTTTAAATTATTCTTTTTTTGAGACAAGGTCTCACTTGTGTAGGTAAGGCTGCCTCTGAGCTCACTTTGTAGCCCAGGCAAACCTGGAACTCAGCAATCCTCCTGTGTCTGTCTCCCAAGTGCTGGGATTACAGATGTGAGCATCCATGCCCAGCAATTGTTTAAATTATTAAAAAGATGCTCCAGGGCCGGAGGGTTAGCTCAGTGGTTCCGGTGCCTGCCTCGTAAAAGCGCAAGGTCCTGAGTTCGATCCCCGGTAACCACATACAGTGCTGGGTATGGAGACTCACACCCACCAACAATCAATACCACATACAACAATGCCGGGCATGGTGGTCACGCCTGTAATCCCAGCACTCGGGAGGCAGAGACAGGACGATTGCTGAGTTCAAAGCTTGCCTAGGCTACATAGTGCGCTCAGGGTGAGCCTGAACTACAAAGCGAGACCCTGTCTCACAAAAAAAAGATGCTCCAGAGAACATCGCTACACATCTCCTTAGATAAATATGCAAAGGTTTCAGTGATCTTTTAGGCCTAATTTATAGGAAACAATTTTTTTGTTTAGTTTTATCTCAATTTTATTTTTATGAGAAAATTTTAAAATTTCATAAAATAAAGACTAATAGCTAATATATTGTATCATAATAGTTAAGATACTCAGATTATTAAACACAAACAAGACTCAAGAAACAAATGTAACAAATTCTAAATATTTTCAGAATATAACTTGACACATAGTTTGGATTGACTGAAATGGTACCATTACCCATAAACTAGCATTTCATTGCTATGATCTCTGAGCCTGGTAGTGGTGAAATTTGAACCATAAAATTTCTTAGGGATCTGCCTTAAAATTTCTATGTTTGATACAAAGATCAGTTTTATGGCCTAATGTTTTTAAGTTGCTAACAAAATAAACCTTATTTCTAGCCCATGTTTAGCGCATCATGTTTCTGATTATAGATAAAATCAAGATTACTAAATAAAGTGATCATGAAAATAAACTTTTTAGATGACATGCAAAAGTTATTTGTTTTACTTCTGCAATGCTAAACCCCATGGACATAAATTAGATGATGCTATTTCCCCCATGGAACTATTTAAAACAACTCTCTATTCTAAAAGTCAGATAAGGTGATTGTGATCAGAGAATTAAGTTTGGCATTAACATTTTAGCCCATATCATTTTATCTTCATAAAATAATAAGATACAGTCATTATGATTCATTACTTGTGCTGAAGAGCCTACTAACAAATGTCTTTTCCTTCAATATTTATAGAATGGTTTAAGTATTCATTATTTGTCCTTTCTCCCATAATTTTAATTGTAAATGTTTTTATATATAATTTTTAAAATGTTTGACATACACATGAACTTGAATTAGAGGAGGTTTTATAGCATGAAACATTCTGACAAATGACTGTCTTTGAATGTCATTTTGAGAAAATTGTACTTCCCAGTGAATCCTAGAGATTACTTTCTGCCTCATGAAAAGGAGCATAAAAGTTTAGTTTTGTAGATGTGAAGTACTTTTCTTGTTTGATAAGTGTTATTTTTTCTTATCTTACCATTCAGACTAATAGTTCCTTGCTACCTTAGTACATTTTGTGAATACACTAACAAAATATGCAATTCCTAATGGAGAAATAAAAGTATAAAGGAATAATCCTCAGATGAGTATAGTTACTAGGTAAAATACAGAATGAATAGTTAATTATGAATTTTACACAATCCATAAATGATTTTTAAGATATGTTAGGGTTGTCATTGTATGCATGCCTGTTTTCCCAGCACTTGGGTGGGTGAGGCAGGAGGATCACAAAAGATTGAAGCCAGCTTGGACCACGCAGTCAGTTTAAAACTGAGCTACATAGCAACACCTTCCCCAAAAGATAGTGCTTGTTGTTAATCTAAATTTCTAGTTTTCTTCTATTTTTACTTGTTAAATTTGGCAACCCTTAATATAATTTGATTTTTATAATTGTTTATATACATATATGTGTATACACACACATATATTGTAATTCTAGAAAAATGCCTATAGAAAATGAAGCAAAATATTAATACTGTGGATGTTATTTCCTGTGATCAAAAAGTGGAAGGAGTATTTAGAATGCTTTATACTCTGCACAGTTTGTTATTTTAACACAGCACTTTCTTTTTCTTTGTCACTTGTGTAACTTTTTTTGTTGTTATAGTGCTAAAGATGTAGTAGGTACTAAGAATATCAAAATATCTGAAGGCTGTTGTACATAAATGTGAGGGTCAAGTAATTACCTAAGTTAAGTGTAACATTGGAGTTGTAATAGGTATTGAGAAAAGATCCACAAGTGTGGGATTATGTAATAGGAAAATTTGTCTTGAGTTTTAGGAATCTAAGAAACCTCCCCTCTCCCCTTCATTTCTTTCTTGTGTATATTGAGGACTGAACTTAGGGCCTTGCATTTACTCTTCTCTTTGAGCTGTCTTCTCAGGCCCTTAGAAAACTGTCTTGAAGAAGTGAAGTGTGAGTGCAGATGTGACAAAAGTGTGTATGTTGCAAGATGGAGAGGGTGGCTTTTCAGAAGAATGAAGGGTGAGGAGTGGTAGGAGGAGGAGCCACTGCAGGGAGCACTCAGGGCAGTCTAGCGAGGTGAAGCAGGGGAACTGGCATGATGGGAGATGTGTGCATGAGTGTAGGTGTTAGGGAGAACTGTAGTGGTTCCTGTGAGAGATAAATAGGAGTTTGGTCTTAGAGAGATGGGGAGGAGAGTTTCTCAGGATTTGATGGTGATGTTGCTATACGGCAGGCACTAAAGAAAAAGTGTTCTTGGTAACATCAGCATTTCTAATTTGCTCAGTAGATAGAATGGAAGATACTCAAGCTAATGAAAAAATTCAGTTACTTGAACTGTCAGGCAGCAATGAAAGTGAAATCACTTGAAGAAGATTATTAAAATGAAATTATGTAAGAGGGCTCAAGATTTAGCTGAGTGACTCTCTGCCTGCCTTGCAAGCTCAAGGTCATGAGTCTGATCTGTGGTACCACAGGAAGAAAGAAAAAGAGAAAGAAAGAGAAAAGGAGAGTGGGAAAAGTGATGTGGAGGTGAGTAAATTGGGAGATTTTAATATGAATATAATTTTTTTTTTTTTTGAGACAAGGTCTCGCTTTGTAGTTCGGCTGGCCCTGAGCTCACTATGGAGCCCAGGCAAGCTTCGAACTCAGCAATCCTCCTGTCTCTGCCTCCCGAGTGCTGGGATTACAGGCGTGAGCCACCACGCCTGGCACTGTGGTATGTGGTATTGATTGTTGGTGGGTGTGAGTCTCCATGCCCAGCATTGTATGTGGTTTCTGGGAATTGAACTCAGGACCTCGTGCTGGCCAGGCAGGCACCGGAACCACTGAGCTAATCCTCCGGTCCAATATGAATATAATTTTAAGAAATATCTGTTATTTTAGTTATTCAGCACTTCTGATCATGTTAAAATATCATTTTAATTGTTTTTATAATATGATGTTTTAGTACTCAGGATACAGAAAGGGCATTAAATGATAGAATCTTATGTAATAAAACATTTAGCCATGCAAAATTAGAAGAAAACATAGTTTTTTCACATTGGGAAGCAGTATACAATGAAGATTAATGGGTTTGCTATCAGACAAAACGAGATTGGCTTATTAGTTTTTTTAATTGAATTCTTCATTGGTATATTTTTTATACATCTCACAATCACACATAACATTGGGGAATTTTACCAGTATATGACACAAGTTAATTCTCATTTTTTACCCACATTCCTACCCACCCACAACCTCCCACCCCTTATATACATGCTCTTTTATTTTCTTTTGGAATCATCAGTTTTAAAATGCAAGCATATCTTGGGTGGTGATTAAAGTGCTCATTTGTATTATAGCAAATTTCTTTCAAAAACACCAATAACCTGAATGCACAGCATTTGTTATGTATTAAGAAAGGATAGCAATTTCGGACATTCTTGGGTCTTTTTCTCAACATTCAATTTATTTGACCCAGCATCTCTCCAGAAGTGTTTTTTCCACCAATGTTAAAACTGTATTTCCAAATAAACCTTAGATTCCATATCTTTGATGAAGGTTGTTGGTTTGTTTCTTTTTTTCTGTTGGTGGTACTGGGTATCTTAGTTACTTTCCTGTTTGCAGGGACAAAATACCCAACATCTCAGTCACTTAAGAAGAAGTTTATTTGGCTTATAGTTTGAGAAGTTCAGTCCATACTCAGCTGTCTCAGATGCAGACAGTATTATGGTACAGTGGCTGCTCACATTGCAGGAGTCTGGCAACAGATTAAGGAAAAAGCCGATAAAATTAATATACTAGAATAAATCATGCCCCCACTGACATGCCTCCTACAACCACATCCCACCTACTAACAGAAAGTCAGCTGTAGCACCTCAAAACCAATCGCCTTTCTACACTTGATCTTAGCCAAAAGGCCAAGAAGCGATTCCAGTCACCTTTCTAAAGCCTAGCCTGTGAGTAATTGAGGCTTTGGGGGACATCTAAGTACAAACCATAATACAGGGATTAACCCTAGAGACTTCCTGTTGAGAGCATCCTCGGCACCCCTACTCTCTTTTTTTAATTGAATTCTTTATTGGTACAATTTATATACATCTCACAATCACATATAACATTGGGGAATTTGTACCAGTATATGACACAAGTTAATTCTCATTTTTACCCATATCCCTACCCACCCACACCTCCCCACTCCTACTCTCTTTAAAAACTATTTTTAGGCAAAAAGTCTTGCTCAGTTGACCTTTATTGATTTTAAGCAGTTAAAAACAATCACAGAAAGTAAATGAGAACTTTGAAGAGGACAGTGTGTAATTGCGTAGTTTTCCCTCCGATTTTATGTGACTTTATCATTCTAAATGCTTTATTTTGTGTATGGATGTCATTATAATGATATAAAATTGTATCAAAAGGATTAGATCCATGTTTAAGATTCTAGTGCCCTCATTTCTATGAGAAAACAAGATTTGATTTGTTACTTTGACTCATTTGTTTTCTGTACTGTACTGTTCTGTACTGTAACTACAAGCAATATGTTTATAGCAATAAGAATAGCAACACAATTTGCTTTCTGAGGCTTGAAGATTATTGGTTAGATATCAGCATGTGATAATAACATTAGGATGCTATCTTTTGGGTAAGTTAGGAAAGAAGCTAGATTTTTCACTCTTAATAGTTGGAAATTTATAACTTTTAGGTAAAATAATTATCTGCTTGCTATCCCAGACCTTTTAAAAACATTTTCAAATTCTCTGCTCCCTAAAAAACAGAGAAGAAATATTCCAGAATTTAAAATGGCCTATTTCCTCAGATTCTTGACAATGGTTTTGATTTTTTATAGATGTTTTTAGTGTGTTACTATGCTTGGAATTTTCATATCTTTAAATATTTGACTTAAAGCTGCATAGAAATTTTTCTGCCTTCAGAAAGCTTGCAAAAATTAGATTTTTATCTTGAGAATATTCTAAATTGAACAAATATTATTTAGAAATGTGTTTTTTGTGGAAATCACTTTTTAGTGTTTCTGTGCAACACTAAAGTTTTTAAAATATTAAGAATGTTTAACAGATAAGTTAGTAATCTATAGCAAAAATCTAAATCTAATAACATTCATAGTATGCAGATACAAAGGAAGAACAAGCTTAGGGAACCAGAGAGTAAGCAGTCGAAGAGTGCTACCCATAATTCTTTTAGAACAGAAGTTCTGAAAGGGCTCAATAAGTTTTATTTCCATCATTGTTATTTGTTGGAGAGTGGAAAAAGTTAAGAAGTACTGTATTACTTAAACTTTAATTGGTGTCCTTATTTCTAAGCTCACTGTGCTATATTCTTCCTCAGAATAATCCCCCATAATATAACTCAGCTTATGTCATTCTATTAAAGCCCTCTTCTTTCTTACTACACATCAAAAATTCCAACTGCTTTTCATAATCATTCTCTACCTCTGTGAACTCATCTACGACTGACCCTTTCCTACTATTGTATGTTCTGACTGTACTCTTTTGTTCTAATATATTCCTAAAAGAGCTTCTGTTATAGTTTTGCTATCTGTTGTAAATAGTTGTTTTAATGTTTTTCACTTTGTTGCCTTGTGTCAGTTATATAGCTAGACTTTTATAACCACCTAGTGATGGAGCTACCTGATTATTTTCTAATATTACTGTATTATCTTCTTATATGCTTATTTCTTTACTATTCATAGTGGCACAAATCGTGTTTTAGAAATTTAATTTTTTTTCTACAACCAACATTGCGCCTTTCAAAAGTTATTTCCCTTGGACTGGATGATAGTTACGTTTGGTATTCATCTTGAGGGTTGGAGAATCTCATTTTAGGCCACATTTATATAGCAACAATTTTCTGCCCAAATGGTTAGGAGAGAATATTAGCACCACCTTGTGGTGCCGTCTTTGTCCTGCTGTTGTTACACCGATGCTGGTTATCAGGAAAAGAAAAATGAGGACCTAAGTTTAACCATTATGCTTTGAGTGCATATGTAAAATGTGACCAGTAGATTCTTGATTTTCTTGAATTTTGAATGCTTCCCTAGGAGTTTAAATGTAAGAACTGGCCCATTATGGTAATAATGTATGTGATGCTCCCATTTTTTAGGTATATTATTTCAGCATAGTCTAGCAGATAATCATTTTGTTTGGTTCTCTAAATTATATGAGATTATGATAGAATGAGTACTGAAGTTTTGTCTTGATTGGCTTTAGAACAATACATGAATAAAATTTTAAAACCCAATTTTTGTCATTAACTTTAAAAATTTTCTTGAACTCAATGATATAGTCAAGAAAAACATTGGTTTTTAAAAGTAATTATTTTTATAAAAATAATATTCATTTTCTTCCAAGATTTTATGTTATGCTTTTATATTTTGAATAGCTGATTTCTTTGTATTATCCTTCACTAGGAAATTTTAGTATTTTTGTAATTCAGCCTGAAAGAAAAATACATGTTCAGGATTACTTGTTCTATATTAATTTCTACAAGAAAAGCCAATGTTCATGAAGATGAATGAACCTAAAGGATAGAAAGCACAAGTGGTGTGGGTATCATACTGAAAGGCATTTTGTATTTTAGAAAGTAAAAGAAAATAGAGTAGATACAATATTGCCTGTAAATGAAAATGCACAAGTGTCTTGGAAAAATATTTTTAAAGTCAGAAATTGCTACATTGATCAAACATGAATTTGTATAATAAAATTAAAGAAAATTTAAACAGACTTAAATACAATTAGTCTAATAAGCACATGGTTTAAACACATAGAAGTTGTATTGCAAGTATACTATGACCTTTTTAGTTGAAAAGTATGGCTACAATAAACCATGACTTATTTGGCTATAAAAATAAATCGCTGAAAAATATTGCAAAACATGTAATACACTTGAAGATATATTAACCAAGAAAATCTTGATGTTTTAATTTATGTAACTTTATGTTTTCCAATTATAAATCTATATATTGGGATTTTTATTTGGTTTTGATGGACGTAGGTTTTCTCAAAAACAATTTATGCTTTGAATGAGGTGAGTTTTTGAAACTAGCCTTATTGCTAAAAGATAAATGGAATGAATTTGAGATCAAATTTTTATTTTTATTTTCTGCTTTTGTGGTACCAGGGATTACACTTGGGCCCTTGTACTTCAAAGGTAGCCATAATGTCACCTGAGCTAAATCTTAGGCGACAGAATGAATTTGAGAGAACACAGATGACCGATGTTTGATAGGAATGGCAAGTGCTCTACAACTAAAATCACCAATTTAAGAAACTAATTTTGGAGGTTATATTTTTAGTTATAGAAATCAGATTTGTTGTTATATTTTGCACAGGATCACAAGGATGGGGTATTCTGAATGCTGACTCCTCTATCTACAGATCATTTTCTATAGTAATTATTTGTATATTCACCCTCACTACTTAGACATGTTTTATGTTTCTTTTTAAAAAGTCTTTTTTGGGGGCCAGAGTGTTAGCTCAGTGGTTCCAGCACCTGCCTCTCAAGTGCAAGGTCCTGAGTTCATCCCCAGTAACCATATATAATGCTGGGCGTGGTGACTCACGCCCACCAGCAATCAATACCACATACCACAGTGCTGGGCGTGGTGGCTCACACCTATAATCCCAGCACTCTAGAGGCAGAGGCAGGAGGATTGCTGAGTTCAAGGCTTGCCTGGGTTACATAGTTAGCTATACAAAGCGAGACCCTGTCTCAAAAAAAAAAAAGTCTTTATTGGTATATTATATATACACCTCATGATCACACACAATATTGAGAATTTGTATCAGTAAATGACCCAGTTTCTCACTTCTTCCCATTTCCCCACCCATCCTACAACCCCCTTCCCCCATATACATGATTTGTTTCCCTTTATTACCATCATATTTTTTCTTCTCCTTGTTACTTGCACCTACAACTCATTTCCCTTTGAATATTTTCTATTTCACAACCTCTACTATATATTCTGGAGCTCATTTACATCTTCACTGTCTTATACCAGAGAACAGATATGAAATTTATACATCTGTGATCTGTTTATTTCACTTACAAGGATATCCTGAAGGTACATCCCTTTGAGTACAAGTGACTCAAACTTATCTTTCTTTATGGCAGAATAATACTCGATTTTATAGAAAAACCACATTTTGTTTATCCAGCTATCAGTTGATGGACCACCATGCCCAGTATTGTTGTATATGGTTACCGGGGATCAAACCAGGGACCTTGTGCTTGCAAGGCAGGCGCTGGAACCACTGAGCCAAATCTCCACCCCCGTATACACAATTTTTTTTTTTTTTTGAGACAGGGTCTCGCTTTGTAGTTCAGGCTGGCCCTGAGCTCACTATGTAGCCCAGGCAAGCCTCGAACTCAGCAATCCTCCTGTCTCTGCCTCCCAAGTGCTGGGATTACAGGTGTGAGCCACCACGCCTGGCACTGTGGTATGTGGTATTGATGGTTGGTCAGCATGAGTCACCATGCCCAGCATTTATGTGGTTACCAGGATGAACTCAGGACCTTGAGCTTGGGAGGCAGGTGCTGCGGAAACCACTGAGCTAAATCTCTGGCCCCTAAATTCATCCATATCTTGATTGTTTTTTATTGTTTTTAAGAAATAGCTCTTTAACTTGTAAAGTGACATCAACTTTACTATTTGAGGAATTACTTCTCTTTGTATTCTTGCTTTAAAGGTGCAGTACTTCTTTGTAGTGTACAAGGATTTGCTATTAATATTGACCCAATCTTGTATACGTGGCTCATCTACCAGCCTCAGAAACGATCAGGCAGATATATGCAACAGGTAAGAGACTTGCTTTTCTCTTAATGAGAAACTTTTTCTCAATTATTTAGTGGAGTTATATATACCTTTTTATTGCATCTTTTTAATGGGCTTACCAGAATTTCTCAGCATGCCACACCATTCATTTCAAAGACTGTGTTCCTTAATTTTATTATCAAAAGTTGCAGCTCAGGTTAAGAGTTTCTTTGGCCCTTGAGGAAGATTCCTATGCAGACTGGGTATAAAGTGGACAGAGACTCGTTAAGCACTTTGGTTCTACACAGCAGACATTGCCCAGTAAATGTTAGATTTTGTTTTTATAATCTTTACATTTCTTCTTCAGTTTTAGATTTAGTCAACAAACATGTGTAATGCCTAATACTGAGAACAGGATGCTTGCTGCAAAGATGTCCTTTTAAAAGGGCATAAGTAAGAGAAGTAAGTTATTGCAGTATTGTGCCTTGAAGTAATTGAGAACATCATGATGAAAGAATGGAGCCAAGCTCTTTACTTCATGGAAAGTACGAATCAGAGACAGGGAGTCAGAGAGGAAGGCAACAGATGTGCTGAGGATTTCTTATAATTATTGTCAGTTTTACTAAATTCTTAATATGTGAGCAGACATTTTAAATATTAAATATACTATTGTTTACACTTAATACATTATTACACATTTTCACAGATAATCTTTTCATTTTCTCATTTTTAGATGTTTTAATCCATTTGCTCAGCCCAATTAACAATTTGTAAGATAAAAAATTACCTTTTCCCCTTATTTTCCTATTGAGATTATTGTAAGACTTTATTGTGATGTGAAAAATAGAACTCTACTACACTGCAGCACTACCAACCCCTACCCACTGACTGCCACAGTTGTGTCAGTTATCATCTCTCGTTTCTCCATTGTAATTTTTGATTATTATTTTCCACCCAGTTTAACTATATGATCTTTGACAATATAGCAAAATTTTAAAAAACGTGTGTGTGTATATATACTTAATTAATATATTAAATAAATATATAATTAAATATATATTTAAGATATATATATATATATATATATAAAATAGCCAGGCGTGGTGGCTCACGCCTATAATCCCAGCACTCGGGAGGCAGAGACAGGAGGATTGCTGAGTTTAAGGCTTGCGTGGACTGTACATAGTGAGCTTAGAGCCAGCCTAAACTACAAAGCGAGACCCTGTCTCAAAAACAAAAAACAAAAAACAAATATATATAAAATATATACATTTTTGACCAAAAATCTGACAAAATTATATTGGAAAGTCATCAAGAACAAATCAGACTTTATTTCAGTGAATAAAGATGAAATAGCTACTTGTTGTCCAGCTTAGCACTCATTCAATATACAAGCATGTTTTTTTTTAGCTATAGATACTTTTACTTTGCTTTCTAAGTATGCTGTGGCTAGTCATACAAAATATAGAGACTTCTCAGCATTTCTATAAAAAAGAGGGTTGTGGGGCTGGTGATTTAGCTCAGTGGTTCCGGCATCAGCCTTGCAAGTACCAGGTCCCAGTTTAGATCCTGGTAACCACACACCATAATGCCGGGCATGGTGACTCATGCCCACCAGCAGTCAGTACCACACACCACAGTGCTGGGGATGGTGGCTTATGCCTGTTATCCCAGCACTTGGGAGGCAGAGGCAGGAGGATTGCTGTGTGTTCGAGGGTGGCATAGGCTACATAATGAGGTCAGAGCCAGCCTGAACTACAAAGTGAGACTGTCTAAAAAAAAAAAAAGCATTGTCCATTTTAATCCATAATTTATGGATTTACATTGTCTTCTTAAAAATGACATTTTATATGAAAACTTTCTCTTTCTTGAATTCATAATTTTGAAAGGGATTTCTTTTTTTTTTTTTTTACCCTTTCCATATTATCTTTATTTATTATATGTTGCCCAATTATTTCCAGGGTATCTTGGTTTGGTTTCCACGTGGAATTATCAACCATTACCTAAAAACACTAAATAGAAAACTTCAGAAATAAATACTTTATGAATCTGTTGAGTTGTTTTTTTCTTTTTGTTTTTGTTTTTTGAGATAAGATCTCGCTTTGTAGTTCAGGCTGGCCCTGAGCTCACTATGTAGCCTAGGCAAGCCTCACACTCAGCAGTCCTCCTGCCTCTGCCTCTTGAGTGCTGGGATTACAGGTGTGAGCCATCATACCCAACATTATTTAAGAGTTTTTTACAATACATTATTGGTCTGTTTTATTATTGTTGTTAATTTCTCATAGTGCCCAATTTATCACTTAAGCAGTATTATGTATTGAAAATAGTACCTTGTTCTTTGGTATACATGCTGCTTTGACTCCAGGAACCCTCTTCAGATACCAAAATTTGTATATGGTTAAGTCCTTTGTATAAGATAGCATGGTAGTTGTACATAACCTATGCATATCCTCTCATTTTTAAAATCTTCCCTAGATTACTTGTAATGCCTAACAGGATATAACTACTATGTAAATAGTTGTTATAATTAATTATATGGGAAATAATGATGCGATATAAGGTCTGTACATATTCCATATAGAGACAGGGTTTTTTTCCTTCTTATGTATTTTTGATCCACATTTGATTGTATCCATAAATGCAGAACCTATAGATGTGGAGGGCTATGTTATAAAGTTTGGGATTATCTGGAATGCCAGGCAACCAGTGGGAGTCATGAAATATATCCTATGAGTATAATGGAGCAATATTATATAAAAGACATCTGGCAAGATGAAGGAAGAAGACAGCAAGGAAGGATGGGCAGATGGACAAAGGAAGGAAGGAGGGAGGAACTTAAAATAATAATTATTTCCGACTTGTGAGAGTATCCTTAGTGATGCCATATTTAACCTTTATTATTAAAAAGGCAATAACTTGTTTTTTCAATTCATCTTTCCCACCAGCCTGTGATATCTGTTCCTCTTGTTATACCAATTAGCAAAAGGAAAGAAGACGAGCTCTCTGTTGGAAGTGCACCGTTGGCAAAACAACAGTCTTGTCAGGCCTCTGAATATGCCAGCAGCCCTGTAAAGACAAAAACACTCACAGGTATGATCTCTCTGGTATGAGAAACTAAAGGTACAAATGAGTTCTAAAAAGTAAGATAAATATTGTGAAATAGAAAATATTCAAAGAGAAAAAAGAGGTAGGGTTAAGTAAAGAAGGGAAAGAAAACATCTGATGGTTAAAAAGGAAGCAAAGTTTTTGTGTGCAGGGAAACACGGGGGTTGAATGGTGGGCAGGGGAATGGGAAAAAATGAGAATTATGTAGTGCCATGTACTGTACAAATTCTCAATGTTGATTGTGATCATGAGGTGTATATAAAATGTACTGATAAAATCAATTAAAAAGAATGGGGGTGTATCTTAGCAATAAATTGTTGCTTGTCATTTGCAAGGCCTGGGATTCAATTTTGAGTACTATAAATAATCAACCATATATTCTGGTTTCTTGCCTTAACATTTACTTTTATTTTTAAAGTCACACAATTCACCTAAAGTAATTGTCAGTAAGATGATTGGGAGCAGTAGAAAATGATTAAAATGATTATATGTGATATAGAACTATTATGAAAATGTGATCACAAATTTTGAATTGCAGGTTCCATAGAAAAAAATTTATGTATAAATTCATCATATCAATCATACAAACTATAAATGATACCAGTTATCTGAGAATTATTTTGCTTTTTTGTTTTCTATGGAGATCAGTATTATTATTTTAATTGAGTTCATTGGTACATTTTATATATAAATTATGATCACATTCACCATTGAAAATTTGTACCTGTACGTGACACATCTTGATTCTCATTTTTTCCTGTTCCCCAGCCCTCCTTACAATCTCAACCCCTATATATGTTTTATTTTGTTTTTGTTTTTAACATTGAGATTTCCTTTCCCTTTTTTACTTTTCCCTTGTCCGTTTTCTCCTTTCCCTTTGAGTATATTTTTCCTCTTTCATGATACCTATCATACATAGAAATCAAATATTAATTTTTAAATGAGAATATTAAACAAGAAAAGCTAGAAACAATCTAGGCCTGATGTTACATGCCCATAGTCCCAGGGCTTTGGATGACTAGGATGGATGGATTATAATCCATGCCCCTTCTGTGTAACATGGGAACTTACTGAGAACCTGTCTCAAAATAATAATTCAGAAAATTCTAGAAGTACAGCTTGGTATGAAGGCTCTCAGTTCAATCCTTAATACCATGAGAGGGAGAGCAAAAAGCATAATTTGCTATCATAACAATTTTGTATTTACTATGGAGGCAAACAGATTAATTTTATTTCATTTCAAATTGTGGATTTTTTTGTCTTAGAGCTGAAAACAATCACCATTTTTGTCCTTAGTGTTTCCCTATCTTTAAATCCTTCAGATTTCCTAGGAGTATTCTCTTTGCTGATCAAAATATCAGTATTTCACTAAATACAGATTTTTACTTAAGTTAGCAAAAAACTTAGCATCTGTCAGACTAATGCTTCTGCTTACCCTGTTTGGGCACTGTCAGTATTTATTGAAAGCAAAAAGTCCTGGGAATAGCATTTATTCTTTGTGAATTGATGACTATTTTTTATATGTGTTATAAAATACATATATAATGGAATTCCTCCCCATGAATGCCCACCATTGTTACTTCTCTTGGAAACTTGTAGTTTTCTATATTTTGTTGAGAATATCCTCTGCTAAACATTTTCTTAGAATTGAGTTTTAAATGTGTCTCTTTTAGTTTTAGTTAAACTCTATATAATCTGCTTTTAAATGAATATATTTTGTGATTTCTTTTAATACATACATCCAAATCATTACTATTTTTAGTATTGTTTCTAATTATTTTATATATTTATTATATACTACAATGAGTTTACTAAAATATGTATAGTCCTTTGAATATCTGCATATTTATATATTTCATCATTGGCTTTGTTTTGTTTAAAGTTTTACTACCATAATGATTTTTAAATTTGTGATTCAGTGGTGTTAAGTATATTAATTTTGCTATGAAGTACCTGTTTCAACTTTTAAACTTCTTTTTACAGTATAAAAGTGTGTCTTTTATACCAGACTTTCACTTCTCCTTCCAAAAAGAACAACCTCATTATATTGCTCAGGCTGGCCCCAAATTCTCAAGCTCTTAGACTCAAGCAGTCCTCCTGACTAAGCTTCTCAAGAAGCTGCGACCCCTGTAGGGTATCTCTATATCCACTGAACCAAGGAATTCCTAAAACTTAGGACATATATTTGAGTCAGTATTCACTAGAGGAACAGAATATATATATATCAGAATATGTGTGTGTGTGTGTGTGTGTGTGTGTGTGTGTGCGTGTGTTCACCACTATGCTTGTAATCATTTTTCAGTGACATAGCCAGCCTTGTATAACGAATATGTGCCAAGTTATTCATCTGCCATTTTCTCTGCAATGTCTAACATATAAGTAGCCAGCTTCACACAGAATATATATATATATATATATATATATATATATATATATATATATATATATATATGGCTTCCCGTGGCTGCCTGCAGAGTCCAGTGTGACATGATGCACAAGGGCATGCTGGAGATCCAAAGGATCCAGTCAAAAGTGAAAGGCCTGCAGCTCAGAAGCCAAAGAATCATGAAAGTTTCTGTGCTGGAAGCCTAAAGTGTCTGCCATAGAAGCCTGGAGACAGACATTCAAAGTCAGTGACAAAGATGGGAACACCTCCAAAGAAACAGAAACAAGACTTCCTCTTCTTTCTTTTTTTATTCTATCTGGCTACAAGCCTATTTTATTCCATCTAGGCTACACTTAGGTGGGTCTTCCCTCTTCAGTTAGTCCATCGTTCAACACACACACACAGTATAGTGCTAAGCCAGTGAACTGTATGGTTTTTTTACACAGATTGATACCACAGGTAATTATTGTACTATATGTTTTGAAATTTTATAAACTTTAATTCAGAAAATGATAAAATGTCTGTCATAGAGATGAAAACTTAAAAAATTCCATAATTATGCTCCCAAGAGTTGTTGTTGTTTTTATTATTAATTTTATTTTTTCCCCTGGATTGAAATCAGGAACTTGCACTTGCCAGGTAGGCAGGGTAGCACTGAGCTAAATCCCTGGATCCAATTAATAAATTTGGAACCCAAATGTTATATATCACTTCTCAGTTCAGCAGATTCAGAGATGCAGTACACTATCACTCTTAGGGAAACTAGTTAGTAGGAATAGAATGAGAAATGACACACACAGTAGAATTGATATACATATGAAATCCTTGTATATTAAAACAGGTATTACAACTTTGTTGACATTTTTACAGAAAGTTTGAAATATTGAGGCAATAATGGAAGATGAAAGGAAGAAGCAGATTCAGAATCAGAAATCAAAAATATCATATCCAAAATAGAAAGTGCAATGGATGTACCAGTATATTAGACATTGTAGAAGAAAAGATCAGTAAGCTTGAAGGCAAAGTAGCAGAAACATGTTAAAAGTAAACACAAGTAATATAAAAGGGAAAAATATACCATGTTATTATGAGTGATGCAATGATAATTATGGTGGTAATAGTTAATCTTACTGACCAGTACCAGAAGGAGATGAATGAGTGAACTGTGTTTTTATCAGATGATAAATTACTTGGGATTATATATATTAAGAAATTATGTAATATACCTTGTGTATAATTAAGGAGTTCAATTATAATAAATTCATAACATGGTCAACTCATATTAAAAATGTTTAATAAGAGGGTTTTTTAAAGAACATAATATTCATTCTATGTTTATTAACCCCCCTTCTTCCTCTTTTGCTCTGCCTATTCTTCTCTTTATTCTTTGCTTATATATTTATTCTTTGGCTCTCTGAGAAAAGATCTCACTATGTAATCACAGTGTACAAATGGGAAAATCTCTATTTCTAAATCTGTGTTCTCATTAAAATTTGATGGGTTTCTGCATGTTTTCAAGTTGGTTTATTCTAAATGTGCTATACTATAACAAATATACTTCATTTTGCTTTGAAACATTTTATTCCTTAAAAGGCAAAATATTTACTAAACTACACTTTATTCCTAATAATGCAATCAATTGCATGTTTTACATTAATATGTATTTTCATGTTTAATTTTTCCAACAAAGTTAAATATCTAATCAAAGAGGAATAGAATTTTAAGTTAAACTTCATGGTTAGTGCAAGTAATTTCTAATATAAATAAAAACAAAAAACTGTATTTCTTCTATATCAATACTGATTTCACACTATAATTAGGAACATACCTATTCAACATTCAAAGTCAAATTAAGGCTTGAATGATATTGGTGTGACTCATTTTGCTTATAATGCACAGTTCTTAAAAATTGGAGATTCAGAAGCCATCATTGCCTTGGGAATAATAAATTAGCACAAATTGGGAGTCTCCTTAAAACTGTCTTAGAAGGTGTATTACTTTTGACTAAAATGATTTTTTAAAAATTTAAATGAATTTCAAACTTGGAATTTATAGTAAACTGACAAATTAGAAGGTACAGTATATTGTCATGTTTCTTTTTTAGAGTAGGAATTATCCTTCAATGAGAAAAATAAAGGCCTTGAGATAATTATATTTCCTGATTTCTTAAATTCGCTTAAATAAATACTTTTCCTACATAAATAACTTTTGTGAGAGACAAATAACTATGTTGATGTATAATGATATTTATTCTTTTATCTGTTTCTCAAATAGCCAGTCCCCTGGAATATTAGACTGTTCTGCATAAGATTTCACATACTGCCCATATGTGATCTTGCTTTTAAGTTATTCCCAGTCTTTGCTCTAGCTCCAGTTTTGCCTTTTGCCCTCTTTACTTTATCATGTCTATAGGCACACTCTAATGTCTATATAATTAAACTTGAAAGAGCTGTGTACCTAGGCCTTCACTCCTTCCTTCCCTCCATTCATTCCTAACAACTAAATGTTCCCCGACCAGTTGACCTCATACTAACAGCCTATTTTCTCAGCCTCACGTTTTGATGGTTGCATAGTGTATCACACAATTTAAACTGAAAAGAGTATTGGTGGAAGTAGTACAGGAAATAGTGGGTAAAAAAAAGATTAGAAGAGTAGATTAAATTAAAGATTAGAAGAGTAGTTTTTGTTTCATGTAACCAGAATAGTCAGAAAAGGCAAAAGTGGTTTTTGAATTGACTTAGTGCCACAAACTGCACTGTCGGGACTTTTTCATATTGACTTAGGTTTCTTTATTGAACACAAGTGTACATGGCTGTAGATCTTCTAAACTCACAAACTGGGCTGTTTGATTAAAGTGAAATAGATTTTTCTGTCTGTTAAAAATGTACCCAGGGAGCCCGATGTGGTGCTCACGCCTATAATCCAAGCACTCGGGAGGCAGAGACAGGAGGATTGCTGAGTTCGAGGTTTGCCTGGGCTACATAGTGGGCTTAGGGCCAGCCTGAACTACAAAGCAAGACCCTGTCTAAAAAAAAAAAATGTACCCAGGGAGATTTGCCTTGACTTTTTCTTCAATCATGTGCTCACATAATGGACAGTCATAATGACCTACAAAGTTAGGTACTATTATTGTTCCAGTATCACAGATGTTAGGGCACCAGTATTTAGGAGCATGAGATGTAATGCTAGAAAATGAAAAGGTAGGAGAACATGCCTGTAAAGATAATTTCTGAGAGTTAATCATCTATTCCAGTTTGTGCCTACTAATTTTTCAGTTTACAGTTACAAGAGAGTCAAAATGTGATTATGTAATGATTGGATTAAATCACATTGACATTTGTGTTTTAAGTCGAAGAAGATAGATGTATTGTGAAAACACTGGACAGAGAAACTAGGGATCAGGGAGAAAGAATCTAGCAGATATAAGATCTTTCAGATAGATTGCAGACTTTATAAATTTTGTTTATGTTATTTTTGTGGTGATAGAGATTGAACCTAGGATGTTACACATACTGCTTTAGCACTCTATTACTGATCTGTAGCGCCAGACCTTTTGTTTTGGCATTTAACCTAGAGTTTATTCAGTGAGGGAAAGGAACCAAGATAATTTTTATTGTTGACAATTTTAAACAATTCAGTTCTGCTTTATAGCACTTAATAATTTCCTATCTTTTTCTATTCCATTATAAATAAAATTTCCCCAGAAATATGTTAGGGTTATCACAACATGAAATTTGAATAGTAGTTCAATTAATTATATAGTGCCTTTAAAACATATTTTAATGTTAATAAGCACATTATAAGCTTTTCAAATTTGGAGTTCTTCAGAAATAAGTATGTTATTCTAGTTTTTATATGAACTGGCAAGAATTCAGCAAAAATTCAACCAAATTGTTTTGTATGCAGGCTTTCACCCTTTTTTAGCAGTTAGAATAAGATTATAGTTTCCAGATGAAGTTTCTGAATGTCACATAGTGATGACATATATTTTCCTGGTTGGCTCAGCATGAGATGCAATTTTGCATGCCATGTCACGCTGACTTGCAGAATCCAAAAGCCAGTGTTTCCCAAAGGGCTTTCAAGTGTGAGAGTATTCAATGCAAATTGTATTCTGTTGAAAAGTCTTAGGCATAATTGCAGTTCTGTTGCAAGTTGCTTAATGCTTTAAATGTTATCTAACTTTTGGTCAGTAGACTAGGGAGCAAAAACCTAGTTTTTGACCATATTCTCATTCCACTTCAGGCTAACCTCACATAACCTACTTTTCTTTTTTAAGGAAAGTTAAAAAAGAACTACTGTGTTTATACTACTTCCCATATGAGAAGAAGTGCCTTAAAATGAAAACACAAAAGTATAACTTAAAGATTATATTTTTGGATGTTTGATTTTTTTTTTTTTTTTTTTGTGGTACTGGGGATCAAACTTGGGCCCTTGTGCTTCCAGAGTAGGCACAGTACCACTTGAGCTAAATCCCCGGCCCCTTTTGGATGTTTAAATTTTTTTTTTTTTTTTCCCTGAGACGGTCTCACTTTGTAGTTGAGGCTGGCCCTGAGTTCATTATGTAGCCCAGGCAAGCCTCGAACTCAGCAATCCTCCTGTCTCTGCCTCTCGAGAGCTGGGATTACAGGAATGAGCCACCATGCCTGGCTGGATATTTGAATTTTAAAAGGAAAGCTGTACACTTCAACCATAATGAAACTTTAAAAAAAAATTTAACAGCTTTTGAAGTGTAATTTTATTTCTTTTTCCTTTGGATCATAATCTTTGTAAGTTGCCAGATTATTAATGCATGTCTACTTAATATTTATTTCACACTATTGTGCTTCCATTTATTTTTATTTATTTGACCTTTTATTGCACTGTTTATCCATTTTTGACAAATCTCTTTCCAGGCAGATCTTATAGGATACTCATCTAACATGTCTTACAACCTCTCTCCCTTTTTACATACTTGGAATTGGATACCTCATCTCTGCCACGATGTACTATTGTGCTTAAGTCTATGATTCCCCACCCCTTGTCCTGCCAATTTCTCCTGTTCCTGTCCATTTTACCTCCAACTAGTATCTTCAATCTTGTGTATTTGTATACTGGGACTCTAGTCCCAGTCACATTATTTGTTATGAAGAATAATGAAGATTTTTCCTTGGCTCCCTGGTATGTTTTATTTGTCTTACCCCCTGGTCACAGTTACCTGGTTTCATTGTATAGATGACCACAAGAGTCATCTTACTGAAAAATTCAAATTAGACACTGCCATTTTGTGCCTAAAATACATTAGTTGCTTCAGCATCCCAGATGATTTACCCTGATTTTTTAGTGACATTCAAACAACTTTATAATTTATCTTCTGAAAGTTGTAGGTAATAAAACTCAAACCTAAATATTTGAAATGATTCTTAGATCACATATCTTATCAGAAAATGAGAACTATATTTCCTGATTCCTCTATTCTGTACTTTGAGGAAATGTTTATTTAAATATATTAATCTCCCTGGTGCCTGAAAATCTACCTTTTAAGAATTTTGTCGAGTTTTGTTTTATATTAATTTTCAAAGCTTCTTACATGTCTACACACACACACACACACACACACACACGTATACAAGCTCCATGACGTTTTATTTTGCTTAGAAAAAAATTTTAATTCTTAGCATGATCTAGGTAATTGGTGCTCCAAGGATTTTTAACAAATATTTCATAAACTTTCAGTGAGCTTAA
>PVIC010010988.1:27166-42445 GCA_004025085.1 Thryonomys swinderianus
TTTTTTTTTTTTTTTTTTGAGACAGGGTCTCGCTTTGTAGTTCAGGTTAGCTCTGAGCTCACTATGTAGCCCAGGCAAGCCTCAAACTCAGCAATCCTCCTGCCTCTGCCTCCCGAGTGCTGGGATTACAGGCGTGAGCCACCACGACCGGCACTGTGGTATGTGGTGCTGATTGCTGGTTGATTGCTGGTGGGCATGAGTCTCCATGCCCAGCATTGTATGTGGTTACCAGGGCTTGAACTCAGGACCTTGCGCTTGGGAGGCAGGCGCTGGAACCACTGAGGTAACCCTCCAGCCTGGTTTGCTCAGTATTACACTGCCCAGAAACCTGTGCCGAAGCAGCTCTTCCTCCTCCTTTAGGTCCTACTGAAGCACTTTTCTCTTTTCCAAACTTGTAACTTCTCCCTTTTTATCTCTCAGGGATCCTTTATTTCTCTAAGGAGCTTTTTTATGGGGCAATCACCTTCTCGTTTGCCTTGACTTTTTTACATTTTCAAATGTTTACTAAAAAAATGAAATATTTCTATATTCACTATCACTGTTCATGGTTCTGAAGTATTTCACAGTATAGATAAATTCCTAGCAAAGAACAAATTATAATGCTCCAACTAATTTTGATTATTTTAAAAAACAGCAATGATAAAATACTTGTATCCATTGTATTTGTTAGTGTACATGTATATACAACTTACATGTTTTAATTTTTTGAGTTTATTTCTACTTTCTATTTTTAGTGCATGTTGGTGGATGTAATAATTACATTCATGATAAGGAGTTAGTAAATGTACATTGCACATTTTATTTCTTTTTACGTCCTATTTCCATCCCTTTCTTTCTGAATATATATTTTTTTCTCCTTCCCATACCCTTTCATCTCTAATTTTTTCTATTATTTATATTGTATTTTGCTTTTGTTTATATTTTATCTTTCACATATAGAAAATAATGCATATTTGAGTGTGTTTGACTTATAACATTATAGTCATAAAGTATATCAATTTTTCTACAAACACTGTCTATCCTTCCTTATGGCAGAGTGTCCTCCATTGTGTATAAATACCCCATCTTTTTGATCCATTCATCTGTTGGTGGACATATAAGCTGCCTTCAAAATGTAACTTTTATGAATTGTATTGCTATGAGCACACTGCTGTATAATTTCTTCACCTTTTTCAGGAAGATGCTTAGAAGGGGAAAGCTCCATTGACTGAATTTCTAGTTTTAGCTTTTTGAGGAATCTCCATACTGATTTCCATAATGACTGTACTAGTTTACATTCCCACCAAGAAAGTAGAAGGTCTCCCACAGCAGCATTTGTTAATTTTTGATTTCTTGATGATAGTCATTCTTTCTGGAAAAAGAATCTGTCGGATCCATTTTTCATGTTCTCTTATGGTTTATATCTGTATTAGTCTTTTACACACTCATAATGTCTAGTTCTGTCCTTATTTTAAGTACTTACATTGCCCAAACTTTAAAGAAAGTTTTTGATCTCCTTGGTTTCTGTTTGGAACCTTTTTATGGATTCTAGTTCTTTGATAAATTCGTCATCTGTGCTTTGTATTGTTTTGTTTAGCTCAGCTAGTATTTTTTTAATTGAATTCTTTATTGGTACAATTTATATACATCTCAAAATCACGTATAGCATTGGGGAATTTGTACCAGTATATGACAAAAGTTAATTCTCATTTTTACCCATATCCCTACCCACCCACACCTCTGCACCCCCTTTATACATCCTCTTTTATTTTCTTTGTGAATCATATTTATTCCTTCCCCTCATTACATTCCCATACCAAATTTCCTATGGAAATTTCTCACTCTATAAAAGCTGTCATACTTTCTAGAGCTCATTTGCATTTACAGGTGTTCATGTCAAAGAGAAGATCTGGAATTTGCCTATCTGTGATCTGTTGATTTCACTTATTAGTATATCCTCCAGGTGTCTCCATTTGTACCTAAATGCATCATTCTTGTCATTCTTTATGGCAGAGTAATACTCCATTTTATAAAAAAACCACATCTTCTTTATCCACTCTCCAGTTGATGGACATTTGGGTTGTTTCCAAGATTGAGCTATCACGAACTGAGCTGCTATGAACAAGGGTGTACATCTGTCCTTCCAATGTGATTTTTTAAATTCTTTTGGGTATATTCCTAGCAGGGGGATAGCAGGGTCAAATGGGACCCCTAGTCCTAGTTTTCTGAGAAATTTCCACACGGATCTCCACAATGGTTGCACAAGTTTGCAATCCCACCAACAGTGGAGAAGGGTTCCTTTCTCCCCACAGCCATACCAGCATTTATTGTTGGTTGATTTTGTGATAGTGGCCATTCTTTGTGGAGTGAGATGAAATCGTAGTGTTGCTTTCATTTTCATCTCTCGAATGACCAGTGATGTTGAACATTTCTTCATATGCTTCTTGGCTGCTTTGACTAGTTTTTTTTTTTTAATAAGTGACTACACTTCCTGATTGCTTTACTTCCTGCATTATCTGATTATTTTTATTTTCTCTGACCCCGCTCAGCACCTCTTGATCTATTTTTTTTTATATCATGTGTTGTCCTTTAGAATAATTCAGCTGTGTGGCTTTTGCTTTGTTTCCTTTCAGTGCTGCATGGATTAGCTTTGGAGGAGGTGGTAGTTTAGAGGAGGTGGTAGTTTGGTAATAAAGTGGAGGTGCTTTATTACCTTTCTTCTCATGGGTCCAATATTTTTGTTGTTTTGTGTTTAGGTATGTCATAACTTTACATGCAGACATAACATTTGACAAAAGTGTCAAGAAATACATTGTTTGAAAAAGAGACTATATAATTTCTTTTCTCTTAAAAATATTAACTCATTGATTTTTGGGCCATATACTAAGTCTTTTATAAAATAAACATAAATTATCCTTTCTTGAAATGAATATTTCTTGCATTAGTAATCTATGGAAGTCCAAAAACATGTAAGTTGATGTTTAGATATTACATGTTTACAGTAAAACATATAAACCTGCTTCTAGCATTTTCTTTTTATTATCCTTCTATGGAAAAACATCTTCTCATGGCTAACCCTAGTGATAGCAACTTCCTCTGAGGGTTTTATGTGGCAGATGATATGAACTGGAAGAGAATGGGTTTATTTTCAAAAAGAACTTAATAAATGATTGAACCTGGCCAAATATTCTTTGGGACTTAGGTAATCATGAGATAACCTTGTTATTTTGAGAATCTTTTCTTTCTTCAACACAATCCATGTGTAATTGAATGTTAATAGTAATGGTCCCTGTTTTATACATATTAATTGGTTATTTAGACATTACCATTTAACCACTTTCATTATTCTTCATTACATTATTATTCAAACTCTTGAAATGAGAACAGAGATTTTTGACATACTAGTACTGACTTTGAGTAATTGTTACCAGCTTCCAATTCAACTTGAAATGACAAAAAGAAGTTTTAATATAAGTCATTGACTGATATGTAGAACCAAAAAAATATAGTTACTTAATTTTGTGGCCTGAAATTTCAACCTTTATGCATTTCAGTCCATTTTATCTAACTGGCGACATGCTAAATAGGTATACAAAGATTGTATCTCAGTGGAAGAATAAGAGTAGTTGGGAACATAATGCAGTGTGTTTTTAATAATCAGTCATTGGCTACTATCATTTATTGTTACCCCATATCACTGTGTTCTCCTGCTGCTTCTGGACTGCAAAACATTCAAATGTTTAATATTAGACCATGAAGAATTATACATTATATAGATTTATGTCAGAATTCTGTCAGATTATAGAGGAAGGGCCAAATCTAATTTTGGGAAATCAGTGACCATTTCTCAGAGGAAATCACATTTAGAGTAGAACTAATAGGCTGAATTTTTGTAGAAAGGAATACAGTTCAGTTTTAGATTAGGTCACCTTCAAGTTTTTTTTATATATTATTAATCATTAGTTTAAACTTTTTATCATTGTTCTATTCATTTATAGTTCTTTCATTAACTAGTTACATATACTTGCAGCATTTAAACTGAATACTGTTCTTCAGATGGGATTTTCATGTTGCTAGCTTTTGTCACAGGTTAGAAAACTGACACTTAGCAGTGTCATATCCCAAATCACAGATAAAACATTAATTCATATTGACTGGAAAGGTAGTATTTTTTTCATAGCATATATATGAAAGACGAATATTCTGGTTTGAATATTTTAACCAATAAAACTTGCTTTTAAAGTTACTTTATCACTGAAAACAAAAACATAAAATGTGTTTGGAATCGTATGAAATTACCCTCCTTTAGAAGTAATTTCTGTCCAGGTTTGCTTTTTATTCTTCAGTAACCTTTTCTATGTATTTGTAGGCAAGTTTACACCTACCTATGTACTATTTTAATTATATTTTTCAGTTGTACCCTATAGAGAGTTTTTTTTCACTTTATATGGAATCAAAATATACCTTTGTCCAAACTTTTAACCGTATCTCAGCTTTAAACTGTGAATTGCAATCTTTATTGCAACTATTCCAAAATTAATGATACTATTTATGGACAGAAAAGTATTTAACTTTTTCTGTTTTACTCCTCTGTACTCTCTTAATTTGTCTTGTTTCTCTCCCTCCTTGTTTTTGCTGTTACACATAAAATTGGCATTACTAAACATCTTTATAATTTATGTGTGTGTTCTCTTTGTTAGTATTTTATTGTAGATTCATAGAAATAGTGTGAGTAAACATATATGTTTATATTTTGATAGGTTTAAGTTGCCCTTCCCCCACTGCAATTCTACTACCCAGACCAGCCCTATACTATTTATTCCCTTTATATGGAATATTGTCACAAAAGGCTTCAATAGTGACAAATTTTGTAGGCATACAAGTTAACTTTTTAAAATATTTACTAAGGCAAGAGGTGAAAAGGATATCTGAATGATGCCTTTGATTTTGTTTCTTTGTTTATTAGCAAGGTTGAACATTTTACTCATAAACTGTTACCATTTTTCCTGTGAATTTTCTGTTTGTGCTCTTCTGTTTTTTTTTAGTTTGTCCATTTTCCTCTTTATTATTTTAACTTTATTTCCAATAGAACAGTCAACCAAACATGTTAACAGTTATGTTCCTTTCCTCTGTAATCTTCTCTTCTTATAGCTCCATTTTTTCCTTAGACTTAAAATCTTGGAATCATCTTTATTGATTTTTCTTTAATCTGTTAGTGTATATCTAATTTGTCTTTAATTGCCTTTAATCTGTTAGAGTATATCTAATCCATCACTAAGTCCTGTTGGTCAGATGTTGGTGTTGTTAATCTGTTAGTGTACGTCTAGTCCATCACTTAAGTCCTGTTGGTTATATGTTGGAAATAGTTACAGATTTTTACCACTTCATGCTTTTTCCTTAGCTGCCACTGTCTTTCACCACTCAAACCATGTGGTCAACATTATATCTGTCTACCATCCAGAGATACCACTTTTAAACAAGTGTTCAGTTGTGCCATGTCTATATTTAAAATCCATTGTTACAACTTAGTTTCTGTAAAGTCAAAATTGGTCTTCTTACAGTGGCCTTACATATACCTTTTATTTTCTGGTTCCCAAATTCATCTCTGTCTTCATCTACTTTTCTTACCTCTATGCCCATGTGCGAAGGCTATGCTAGCTTCTGCAAATTTCTTGTAAGAAATTGTTTGAAAATTCCAGGCATATTCATAATGTGGACATTTATATTTTTTTCAATAACTTTTTCTAAATTTTATCCCAGTCCCTTCCTGAAGCCCCTCCCTTTCTTATGTACAAGTCTTTGTTTCCATTTTTTCCTTCTATTTCCACTTTTTTTCTGGTCTCTTCCTTTCTCCTTGTATCTTCCTTTGTTCCCCTTTCCAGTTGAACATTTTCTTACCATTTCCAAATTTCCATTGTACATTTCAGTCCTCATTTCCACTTTTGGTTTCTCAAACAAGTGAAACAGTATGCCATTTTACATTTTTGACTCATCTGTCTGTAATGTTTTGATCTTGCATATCTCTTTCAATTTCTACTAAACCATTTTCCTTGAACAATTTTTTTCAAATTTTTGTGTGGTTAACGTTGCCTTAGTCCTTGGGTTTACAAGTCTATGCTTGATGTTCTAAAGATATTTTAAATCTACTATAAGTGTATTTATATGAACCATGTGTGTAGAGAAGGAAAGTGTGAGTGGATAAAGCAACGAGTCACTCTTCTGATGAGATGGTAGTGTTTATTTTGGAGAGCGTCCTGGTTTATTCAAACTTAATTTTGTAAGTCTTGAAAGTCAGGGTCCGATTTATTTATCCTGCACTAGAATACATAAAATCATATAAATTATGTTTTTACACTAACAAATATATGTGTGTATCTGCCAGTTACATTTCTATTCATAAATTATTATATTATTTAAAGTAATTCTTAGTGTCTTTCATTAAGAAATAATTGAAATTTGTAAATTTTTGGATGAAAAAAATCTTTAGATATGTAGTACAATATTACATTTCATTACATTTCAGAACCTTTCAGTACCTTTTATGTACTTCTTTTGGTTACCAGCTAAGTCACTTTTGAAAAATTGATTTCATAGTTAAGCTTTTGTAACCAGAAAATTTTACATATAGGAATATCTATTTCCTATTAGTTGTTTCAAAGAAACATTTTGAGTGTATTACTTTTATACTGAAAACATGATTAAACAGTACTTCATTGAATTTTCATAAACTGATGACCTCTGTGTCAGCATTAATAGAACATTACCCTAATTCACAATTCTACCTCCAGTCATCAGTTTCAGTAATTCTATAAAATGCCCTACTATGATACTTTGTAATCTGATGAGTAAGAGTTTAAACAGTGAGAAAGATAATCTTAGAAATATTTTCTATACACTGTGTGAAATTAAAAATTATGATTCTTGTTAAATAATGACCTCTTCTACTTAGAGTCCCGACCATTGTCTGTTCCTGTGAAAGCTATGTTAAATATATCTGAAGGCTGTACAAGTCCAGAAGAAAGAATGAAAGAATTTATTGGGATAGTATGGAAAGCAGTGAAGAGTCTTACAATACAGGTAAAAGAAAATAAGAAATATGGCTCTAGTTTCAAAAACATTGAAAAACTTTAGTACTGTTAATATTGGTAGATGTATCTCATGATAGTCATGTTAATCTCATTTCCACAATTTATTTGAGAACAATTGATATATTTTACTTTTTGTAAACAAATATATGAAATATATATGCTATATAAAGTTTACATGTTATGACATGGTTTTTACTATTTGAAAAGCTTTTTTTTTCATTCTGGTTTTTGTTTCTCATAAATATTATTTGAATGATTTGTTCTGTATATTGAAACAATCTGAATTGGAATTAGATTAACATGAACAGTTATCTAGTTGTTTCTCCAACTTAATTATAAGTTAAGTATTATAATTCTATTTCCTTTATTGTTACTAATATTTTTCTTGTTTTCAATTTTAAATGAATGTAATTCAATCTTATTAAATTGCCCTCCTTCCAGATCATATTTAAACTGATGAAAATATATACAGTTGGATCTTATCTAAATGATCTCATAAGAATATGTAAAAATTGCAGTTGGAAATTTTAGGTTTTTATGTGAAATCCTCTTTGCATAAAATTTGAAAGCCTGATATCAAGGACAGTTTTATGGAATTTTAAGTGTAGCAGATAGTAGTATCTAAGTAAGACAATATAATTTCTGATTATGATGCAAAATATTGCAAAGAAAATTGCTTACACCTTAGCAGTTAGAGCAGTCTGGATAATCTACAAGTTTATAGTCATTTTAATCCCATAGAGAGCTAAACTCTCAAATTGTCATTATTACAACACTAGTATGTTAAAATCCAAAAATCAAAGAAAACTTTTAAAGCAGGCAAAAACCAAAGGTACATTATATGTAGATGAACAGTGGTAGTTGTAGCTCCTGGCATTTTATCAGAAGCCTAGCATGAGACTGTTATTTTAGCTCTAGGAGAATGAGGTTCAGAAGATTTCAAGTTGGTGCTCAGTCTGGACAAGTTAGTAACTTAGTGAGAGACCTTATTTCAAAATAAAACAATTTGTCAATGGCCTTGGTTTGTAGTCCAGTGTCAAAACTTGGGAAAGTAATGAGGGGAAAGAATAAATATGATTTGGAAAGAAAAAGAAAGCACATGTATAAAGGGGCTGGGTAGAGATATGGGTAAAAAAGAAAATTAACTCATGTCATACTCATACAAATTCTCCAATGTTGAGTATGATTGTGAGCTATATATTAAATGTATCAATAAAGAATTAAGTTAAAAAAACACTTGTTTTCAACCCCCAGTACTAAAAAAAACTGCCAAACAAACAATAGTGAAACAGCACCAACAGAGAATCAAATAATACATTTTAATGTGCTGAGCAAAACAATATAGCTTTATATCTAGCAAAATTCTTATAAAAAATGTTGGCAAAATTAACACAAAAAAACAACTTTTCTAAAAAAAACGAAAACCAAAACTTTTCTCCAGCTTGAGTTTACTCTAGTATAAGCAAGAAGTTCTTTATGACCAAAAGAAAATATAACAAAATCTTGATTTTTGTGGGTAACAATGCATGACAGAATAAATAAATTGGAAAATAACTATTGAGGAAAAATATATAGTACTTGCTGATTTATAGAAAAACTGTTTGACTTCACTATGTGATGTACTGTAGAACATGAGAACTATCAAGAATAATTAGCTATTTAAAGTTATAACCCTAAATGTTATTTTTAATACTATAAGTACTGGTATTAAAAATGTCTTGCTTTTGTTTTTTTGGTTTTTTTTTTTCCTTTTCTGTGATAGTGGGTTTGATCTTAGGATCTCTGCACTGATGTATGTACCAAGCTCTCTTTTAAGACTGGGCCTCAGTAAATAGGGCTGGGCTCAAAGCTGTAATCTTCATGTCTCAGCCTCCCAGCATGCTGGGATTACAAGAGTGCAACACTGGCCATTTTCTCCTTCCTTATTATCCGTTCTGTAAAGAGTTGTATAATATAATTTATTTACCTTTTCTTTAATACATCAATTTAAGAAAGGAGGAAGGAGTGTGAATAATAGTATTAAGTTAATGATTATTTGGCAGCTTTAGGAAAACATTCCAGTTTGATTCCAAATGTTACCAGAAGTCTTTGTATTTATAACAGATAAACATATCTGTATTCCACAATATAAGATACATTGGAGAATATCTTTCTGTGTTCAGAGAGAATTAACTGGGATCAGATTTATTTTCATACCTTAGAAAACAAAAAATGAGTAAAGTGTATAAAACAATGTTTTCAGAACACTAGGCAGTAAGCCAAGTTTCACATGATCTCTGAGAGACTTTGGGTAAAATCAGCAGGACTTACTAATTAGTGCTTTTAGGAAATACAGAACACAGTGTCTAAGAGGTTGGCCAAGTTCCAATTCCGAAATTTTAGTAGACAGTGATGCCATTTAATCAAGGGAGTATAGTTTTCAAGTTTAAGGACAAATAGGAAGTTTGAATATACACAGTATTTGGAATATGTGTGAGATATGCAGTTCTCTCTTAGTAGACAAAAGTTCATAAAGTTTGAAGACACATTCAAAGTAGAGATAAAGTTTTAGGAGTCATCTTGCAGATGACCGAAACTTAAGAGAATATGTCATTCAAGAAAATATGTAAAGTCTATAGAGCAATGGGTCAAGGAAACACCATTATTAAAATAGTCAATGGAAGGAAATTGTCTTTGTCAGAAATTGTAAGATAGTAATCAGTAAAGTAGGATGAAAAGTTGGAGAGTTCATGGTATCAAGGGAGTGTATAATTTCAAGGAACCAGCATTTTCAAGTTCTGAATGTTAGCTATGAACTTTACTTTGCTTATCTGCAATATGAAATGATTGGATTAATCGTTATTTTCACATTTTGATAGGTTGCTTTTGGTTCTTTTTGTTTAAAATATAATAATATAGTGCCCAATGAGTTTCATCAACTATAATGAACTTAATCTTATGTCATTATGAATTATCCTTTATTTCTGTCCTTTATTTCTTCATCTGCTAAAACAACATCTTAATTTAAGCCATCAAAGGATCATTCTGTTAGTAGGAATTTGAGCAAGTAAATGTGTTTGGGACCAGAGTTTTTGGAAGGTTATTTCAGATTCAAAAGTTCATATTTATGAAACCCACGTTCTTTTTCACTTATGATAGAAAAATTAATTTTGCATAAAACACTAACAGTATTTTAGTTTTTATACTCCATTATAATGGGTTATTTTATAATAGTTCAAGTGATCATAGACACCTTATTTTACATGACCTTGATTTTTGGGCTTTTAAACAATAAATTGTAATAAACTCACTTGTTCTTTATTATTTTTATTTTTTTCAGTCTGTTCATTAGCAAGGATCCTATTAGATTTCTAAAATTAACTTTATTGGTACATTTTATGCATACATTATGGTAACATTCAACATTTAGAATTTGTACCTGGACATGACACATCTTGATTCTCATTTTTTCTCCTTTCTCGTACCTAGTTTCTCATTGATTTCCACAACCTTTGGGCTGTTTCCAAGATTTAGCTGTCACAAACTAAGCTGGTATAAACACAAGTGCACATGTGTTGCTTTTAATTCTTTCATGTATATCCCTAGCAGAGGAATAGCTGGGTTACATGAGACTTCCAGTCCTAGTTTCTTAAGGAATCTCCACACTGATCTCCTGATGGTTGCAGCAGTCTACATTCTCACCAACGCTGGAGGAGGGTTCCTTTCTCCTCAGGTCCCTGCCAGCATCTAATACGTTTTTTTTTTCCCTTTTTGAGACAGGGTCTCGCTTTGTAGTTCAGGCTGGCTCTGAGCTCACTATGTAGTCCAGGCAAGCCTCGAACTCAGCAATCCTCCTGCCTCTGCCTCCCAGAGTGCTGGGATTACAGGCGTGAGCCACCACGCCTGGCATTGTGGTATGTGGTATTGATTGCTGGTGGGTGTGAGTCTCCACGCCCAGCACTGTATGTGGTTACCAGGGATTGAAATCAGGACCTTGAGCTTGTGAGGCAGGCACCAGAACCACTGAGCTAACCCTCTGGCCCTCTATTACATTGTTTAATGCCACAATTTTATCCTAAAAGTACATAATGGGAAGCAGTTAACAAAATAGAAATATCCTGTCATGAAATTGGCTGAGAAAGAAGCACTTTGTCTTTCACTGCCAAGCTCAGCTTTTTTTTTTTCTTGTATACATTGAAGTTCTTGCTGTTACTGTATAGAATTTTCTGGTTTTTTTTTTTAATCTTTTTCTTTTCAGAAGTAGTGAGGAGACTGTCCTGGTCCCTTAATTTTGTTAATGATTATGTTAATCCTTTAGTGGATTACACACCTCATTGTGTGTAGGTTTGATGTGTCAAAGTGCCTAAAGCAGTACACCTTAGGCCAGTTAGCCTGGGCCAATTTGAATTCCTTCTCCTAGGAAATTTCATATGGAGCATGACCAGTGATGAAATAATCATATTGCTCAGTGCCCCATGAACTCCCTGACTTATCTTTAGGATCGTATAGGAATAGACAATCATGTTTTACAGATAAACTTTCAGTTACATTAATTATGAGAGAAAGTTTTTAAACATTTAATACTGGCAGTTTTGCACAGAGGACCACATTCTTATTTATAGGCATTCATCAGTGACAGCCATTTTTCCCTGGCTTATTTGAAGGAGGAAGTCTGGAATTGCATTCTAGGAAATTTTTCATGTCTTCCCTTGACAAGTTTTTATAAAAAAAAAAAAAGATTTATAGTACCTTTTTTAGAAAGAAGGTAAGTGGAATCACTTCTGAGATTTTTAACTTATGGCCTTAAACTGCGTATGTTGCGTGACACATTAAAAATTTATAAATAGGAAAATATTTTGCATTATGGTTTGTATATTCTAATATAAATGAAAAATGCTTCCTTTTTGGGGCCTCATACATTGGTAAAGAGCACTTAAATACATCTTTTGTAAATCTGTGAAGGTCATATATTCTATCTGACAAATAATACATCTTTATTTTTTATTGACTGTTTACTTAGCAAATGTATCAAATCTTTGTATAAATTCTGTGATTTCTTTCCTCTTACATATGATGAGGAAATGGAAGTCATGAGGACTTAAATAACTTACCAAAGTTCCTGTAGCTGGAGTGATAATTCAACTTTGTCAAGCACTTTATTAAACTGCCTTCTTGGACTGAGCTTATAGACAATAGGCATAAAGCAGTTATTTTAAAATTTGATGATAACAGTGTTTACTTTTTGCAAAATATTTATTGAATACATGCTAGGGACTGTCCCATATACTAAGACTTATAAAATGCTTACATTTAGAAAAAGTCTTGTTCTGGACAAATTTTTAAAAATATCTTTGGCATTAAAATTTCAAATTCTAAATAAAGAATATGTTATGTAGAATGATGAAATAGTAACATTATTTCCAAAAGCAGAATATAGCATTTGAAATATATAATATATGTGAAATGTTTTATATAACAGTTATTGGCTAGTAAGATTTTAAAATAATGTTTAAGTAAAACTTAGGTTTTTCTTTTAACTGAGTTGCAGCCAGAATTATAGAGCACATAAATTGGAAAACTAAGTTTTCCAAAATTTACATATAAGAGTGGAGAAAAATAATGGTGTGTTTTCAAATCACATGTTAACTTGAAACTAGGAAAACATGCATTAGAATTAGTTCATTTATTAAAGTAAAAATACTGAATAACTTCCACTGTGGTTTATCCTCAGTATATGAAACTCAGATATGTAGCCCTTTTGACCTAATAGGAATCAAAATAGATGTGGTTCTATTTCAAGAATCTGTAATAATCCCTTCACTTTAACACATGAATGTGTTCAATATTGGCAAAAGCACACGTTGCTACCAAAACTGAAACAAGATCCTTGAAACAGAAAGGATGTTGCCATGGAAAAATGAAGTAACACTCAGTGCAGCTGTGATGCATTAATGAATAGGATATTTTTTTAAAAGATCATTTGTGTTTGGTATGGCTCAGAGGGTCCCAACCAGATGGTTTCCATGAACATGATCTGACCCCCAGCTTGAGGACTTCTTACTGGCAGATTACTTCATTTTCTCTCCCTTGGATTGTCAGATCCTTACATTAATGCAGAATTTACTGCTGCAGATTTATATTCAGTATTATAAATCACTCAGCATTTTACATTAAAATGACAATTTTAGACATATAGTTTTAACAGTTATTTTAAAAGTGCAAAAAGAGTTACATGGTAGTTCAATATATATAATAGTTGTAAATTTATAATTTTGAGCAATTTGGATTATTCATATGTATGTTTTGATTCTTATTAAAATAATCCTGTATATATAGATTTATGGAAGTTTTTTAAAGAATTATTACATGTCTCATGCAATCATACTATTGATTATTGCTCAGATTATTGAAATTTGTTGAAACATTTCAGTTTCAAATCAGTGAAAATTGGGATATTTTATGGAAATTTTGGCACTGTTAAAAAGTTTAAGAACAAATATGTGTATGTTGCAGAAGGTAGTATATTAAGCTCTCAAGTCACATTGTATAGACCAGTTTTCAATGTAATATCAGTACATACTATAAAAAGTTAAGTATTGTAGTATTCATATTTTGAACTTTTAACCTGAATTAATAGACTACATGTAATTAATGTGCCATATAAAATTGTGCAGTTCATTGATGAATTGTTGAATATTTAACAACAATTGCAGTATATCTGTGACAATGTAGACTTGTTATTGTTGTTGTTTGTTTGTTTTCTTCATTTGTGACAGGTTCTCGCTGTGTAGTCCAGGCTGTTCCTTCACTCTCCATGTAGTTCAGACTGACCTTGAACTCACACCAATCCTCCTGCCTCAGCCTCCTAAGAGCTGGGATTAGAGGCATGCACCATCAAACCCAGCAGTGTAGACTTAATTGCTATTTTAGAATAAATAATATAAACTGTGAGAGTAAACCAACTATCACAGGATATTTAAATTATCTAAAGTGCAAGGTAAAATCCTAGGACTAAAATAATCGACTCCGATTTTATAAACTAGTGCATTTATTTTTGCCAAAATTTTCTTGTATTTTTTTCTTTCCAGAACTTGTCATTTTGTCTGTGCCCAGAAATGTGAAGCAAACATACACAAATTTGCTTAATTTTAGCTTGGCAGATTATTTATCATATCAAAGAATTCCAAATCCATTACATATCATTATGCTCTCATGAAGAAATCTGTTAACCTTAAAAGAAATTACACTATCCTTCCTTATTATTTATGAAATGTAGCCATTTGAAAATAGAACTGGATGCTATAATTTTAACTGAAAATAGCCAGATTCTAAAAGCTAAGTATTGAACATTTTCTTATATGTGGAAATTTGAAAAAAAAATTCTTTGAAAATAGAAGATGTACTGTTGTGGAGTGGGAAGGGATGCAAGAAGAAGGTAAATATGGAGGGGAAGAGAGGGTACTATGAAGGATAGGTATAATCAAAGCAAAATTTATTATATATATATATATATATTTCTTTTTATAATGAAACCCGTTAATTTATATAGTTAATATTACTGGATGATTATAATTTTGGAAAACAAAAAGCCTCCTTGCTGATAAAATTTATTAGAGTACCCAAGCACTTATCAAGCAAAAAATCACATTGTAAAATAACACCTTTGCATGCCCAGCTTTTTATAGGATATCAACAAGTCATACTTAATATTTGCTTAATAAATAATTCAGATTTACTACCCTATTTAAGCAATTTAGTAACATGCACACATAATAATACTTTGTAAGAGTCACCTAAGATTAATGGACTTTGAAGTGCTTCTTTCTTGAGTTAAGAGTTTGTAATAAATTCAGTTTTGGGTTTTGAATTCCTTAGTCTTAAGTGTCTAAGACTTGATAACTTAAATAGCCCTTTTTTTGAGACAGGATCTCACTTTGTAGTTCAGGCTGGCCCTGAGCTCACTATGTAGCCCAGGCAAGCCTGGAACTCAGCAGTCCTCCTGCCTCTGCCTCCCGAGTGCTGGGATTGCAGGCATAAGCCACCACCCCCAGCTATGAATTATAATATATGTGTATATATACTTGAAACTTCAAATGTGTGTATATAAAATGAAATTACTGACAGGAACACTCATAGTTCATTCATAGTTCATTAATAGCATCTACTGTTCTAAACGGTTTCAAACTTTTTTTCTTATATTTGTCTGCAATTAAAAACTCAAAAGTCATTAAGA
>PVIC010010989.1:0-42309 GCA_004025085.1 Thryonomys swinderianus
TTTTTTTTTTTTTTTTGAGACAGGGTCTTGCTTTGTAGTTCAGGCTGGCCCTGAGCTCACTATGTAGCGCAGGCAAGCCTCAAACTCAGCAATCCTCTTGTCTTTGCCTCCCGAGTGCTGGGATTACAGGTGTGAACCACCACGCCCGGCACTGTGGTATGTGGTATTGATTGCTGGTGGGTGTGAGTCACCATGCCCAGCATTGTATGTGGTTACTGGGATCAAACTCAGGACTTTGCGTTTGCGAGGCAGGCACTGGAACCACTGAGCTAAATCTCTGGGCCCCATCCCAGCCTTTTTAAAAAATCTAAACTATTCTATAAAATGTCTTATAGGTGTTTCTAAAAGTTTTTAACTGAGAATGCCCTCATATTTTGTTTCAATCAAGAATAGGTTTTCCTCTAATTTTATAGACTTTGGCCATTAAATGAGAATCAGGTCAAAACAAGGAAGGGAAAATATAATGTTCAAATTACCATTAGAAGAGCATATTTTTCTTTCTTTTTATATGTTCTCTTACTACTTTTTAAAGGATGAGGGCAGCTGTCTTGGCTTTCCATGGCCTCTTTTCTCTGAGAGACACTTGCATTATTAGGTGGCTGAGTATGTAGCTTAATTTTGGTAAATTGCCAATATTCACCAACTGTTAATATGAGGAGGAAAGTAATGTTGATTACAAGAAAATCCTTTCACGGTTGACCTACTAGCAATTCATGGAGAATCATGGTTACTTTCTACAGAAAAGAAATGACTTTTTCCTTTTATAATGTGTTGCGTCTATTGACCACACAGACTTCCAAACACCAACATCATCAATTTACTGCTGTATTTCACATTCAGTGTGTAATAACAGAAAATCTCAGTGTAGGAGAAATTAGTTTCTGGTGCATTAAAAATGAGATCTAACTAAGCAAGACCTACCAGGGAAATGACCTTATTTATCTTGTTCTTTCTTCACATTTTATCTCACTTAAGGAGGATGAAAATCAAATTCTTTTTGCCTTCTGACTTACAAGTAGCCTGCATAACCAATGATACTTATGTAAGTGAGGAGTAGGTTGTACAAGGGTTTATGAATGTTATCAGCTCTGTCAAATACCATGGCTTTCTGTTCAGCAGAAAGTGTGGATGCCTAATAGAGATGCTAACAAAACATTAACCAAATGAACCTCCTGTTGGAAGTGGGGGGGGGATAGAATTTATTACACATTATCTGTAGTAGTTGTGGGTTTGTTATTTTGTCTGTCCTCTCAGCAGATGAAAGGAAAACCCTAATGGGTTCCCCCCCCCTGTTTTTCATGCAGCAAAACTGAGCCAGAAATTAAGAACATTAGTCTAGAGTTAGAAGTCTTGGACAGAACCAAAGTAGGCCAGGAAATAAATATATGTTTTATTTCTCCATCCTGTTCTCTTACATTATGCTCTAGATAGATAGGGATATAAACATCTAATGCTACACTGAAAGTGGATGTTGAAGTCAGTTGTTAGTTAAGTTCTCTGGCCATTGGGGTGAGGTGAATGCTTGGATGCCAGGGAAGAGAAGACCTGTCTTTTAGAAAAAGTCACATCTGGTACATCTTTCTCTGTCAGCCTCCCTTATGTCTCGCTCTAGCCCAGTTCTCAAGTGAATTCTGATGCCTTTCTCCATCCCGGCCTTCACTGTGAGGAATGTTGTGTGCATGTGTTTGTTGACTAACAACCCTGAAATGAGAAGTGTTAAGATGCTTAGCACTTACTATGATAACCCTTGGACATTAAAACTTTCCTTCTCCAGCAAAGAGTAAATACCCAACCCATATCTCAACAATGTCTTAGATTTCATTTGTGGACAAATGAACTGGCAGATGGACACCACCACTACCTACTCCACCACTGAAACCATATGTGTCTCAGTTTATTTAAGAGGATGTCTTGCCACTTTCCTGGTGTTTCCAACAGTTTATAAGACTTTACCTTCTGCCATTCAGATTTCCTTCCTGTGGGAAGTTTTGGGATCACATTCCTATGGTTGTGATTATGTTGCAGGAGGCAGCCTGCCTATGACCCAGGTGCATAGAGAAAGTGTGTCTTAGCACAGTGGGAGGGGAGAATTCTACCTGTGACCTTTGGTCCTTGCTGCGTCTAGTGCTGGTTTGAGGTCTTAGATTTGTGGAGCAAATCTGCGTCGTATCTTGCAAAAATACCTTTGCATAATTTGTAAGAAATTCCATTTGTTACCCAAAGAGAAATTATAGTTCTACAGCATCCATTTTTTTTCCAAAAGCAAGGATTCTGGTTCACTCCAGCAACATAGGATGTCTTTTCACTTAGGATGTGAAACATATAGCTTGTGGTGTTAGACAGCCTTTTATTGCTATAGAGAAATACTTGAGAGAAATCAGTCTAAAGGATGAAAAGTTTATTCTAGCTCATGGTTTCTGAGGATTCAGACCATGAATAGCCAGTTCCTTTAGTTTAGGCCCGTGGTGATGCAGAAACAAATGGCAGCATGGTGTGGCCAATAAGAAGTTGATGGTCAGGAAAGAAAGGTGGGGCTGGAACCAAATGTAGTTGCCATAATGTACTCCCTTCAACTAAGCCCATCTTCTATGTTTCCTTCAGCTTCCAATAATGCCATTAAGTTATAATTTCATCGACATATTCATTCATTGATGAAGCTAGAGCCGTCATGACCAATTACCATGCCAAACCCCACTTCTGGATGTCTTTTTGTGGAGATTTTAGATCTAAATCATGACACCTGTGCTTTCTGTACAATCTGTCTTTCTAAGTTACTAATGGACTCTTTTCTTCCTTCCCATCTTTCCTCTCTTATTTGAATATTAGTGAGTAAAGACAATGTGCGGAGTAGAAATTAAGACTAAGATGACCCAATCATTAGTATATAAGAAAATTAAAGATTTAAAAACTGCACTGAAAGTCTTAGATGTTATCTTTGAGGCTTAGAATCTAGGAGCAGGTGTGCATTTTCCTTGTAGAAAAAGCAGGAAAACAGTACTTCAGGCAGAGGAGGGGAGTTACAGGAGTTGGTTTGATTGGCAAAGCATAGTTGGAGGTCAATATTGCACAAATATGTGGAGACAAGTACCAGAAAGTGAGGTAGAAAAATGAGGAAGTCAGACAGGAAATAGCATGGGTGGAATCTGGGTGCTTTGATATGGGGACAGACACCACTGAAAGGAATAGGTAAGAGGAAAATAGAAATTTAGACTGAGGTGAATGTCATGGGCAGATGTGTATTTTAGGATAAAATGTATTCACTTATTGTTTTAATCCATTTTATAGTGGTATAAGAACCCAAGGCTGGGTAAATTATAAAATAAAATTGTTTAATTTGGTTCACCAATCTCTACAAGACTGGTTGCCTCCATCCGGTCAGATGCTGGTGAGAGGCAAGTGGGTCCTTTTGAAGTCACACAAGCCATGTTCATTTTGTAACAGCCAACTCTCATGGTAACTAAACTAGTTCTATAATACCTAACTTTCCCAGGAGACCTAGTCCAGTAGCTCAAGAAAAATAATTCATACATGAAGGTGGCGCTTCCACGTTCTAATCACCTCTCAGAGACCTCACCTCTGAAGAGGACATGTTGAAAGATGTGAGTTTTGTTGGGTATAAGACATATTCAAGCCATCACGTGTGTCAAGGGTGCAATGAGTCAGACGTGGACAGGGAGGGACTAGAGGCCAGAGACTGTGGCTGAAGCTATTTTATTGGTTTGATACCTGTGATGAGAGTAGGGAGGAGTACTATATCCAGGTGTCATGGTGGGGACTGAGTAGGTCATTTGGTTATTGGCCAGGTTCTGGTTTATGAAAGTGAGGAGAGCATGGAGACTGGCCCTGGAGCGTGGACAGTGGAAGGGGCAGTAGTGCCTCTCACTAAGGTAAGAAGTGTAGGAGAAGCAGAGGATGGTGGGAGGAGAAGGGCATATTGTATTTGGCTACTGCAATTTAGCTCTGATGAAGAACAAGTTTATGCCAGGGTGATTCTCACAGAATTCTTCTTTCACACTGACCTTCAAGTCTCTCCAGCCACATAGAAAATCATGGCATTCCTGAGTTTTCATCCTAACAGATGCAGGCAGAGCGAGTCAGGGGCACTAGAGATTCATGAGACATAGAAGGAGGTGTCTGCAGCTCAGGCTGATGACCAAGGCAAGCTGGAGCTTCCTCTAATGCAGTGTGACACTGGTATCAAACCTTACTGTTAAAAAAATTCTAGCACTGCCCATAAGTCACAATCACTCAGTATTAACACAAAAAAGCTACCTACAGCAGCTTAAGGGCCCAAGCCAAATGCCCAGAGTCAATATGCAGACTTTCCCCTGATGACGATGCACCTTCCTTTGGGCTTGGCATTGCTCCTGGTGATTAGAACACTCGCAGTGTTCTGGTCACAGTGGTCTCCTGGGGGAATCACTCTGCACCTGTCTGGCAAATAGATGTGGTGAATGAGGCAGACAGAAACTGGCTGCCTGGCCAAACATTGCACAGCTAGGACAGGAACTCTCAAAGTTTGTTGGACCAGAGCATGGCACAAAGGAGAAACACATTTTCTGCTAATTGCTGTCTCCTGCTTCATGGAAGCTGTTTCAGTGGAAAATACTCTTACTGGCCAATACTCACAGCACTTGCACAAGGCCAAGTCCTAGGGTTGGTGAAATATCTGATGGTGTCTTCAGCCATTTGATGAGGTTCATGGTATGTGATAGAATGCAGTTTTCCTGTGCCCCCTATCAGGGATCATTGAACTGGTGGAGGAACGTCCTTCACTTGACAGACCCTGCAGTCTCCCATTGACAATATCCAGGGTAGAAGCTACAAAAGAGGAGGCATAAATGATGACTTAGCCAAGTCCTATCCCTTCTGTCTGAAATATAGCATCCTGGGTTCCCATGACTTGTGACATCCCTGTCTGTCCTTTGTGCTTGTCATCAAAATGAAGGAAGCATTGCAGTTGTCCGGCCCAGGGCCAGAACAGCCCATCAAATTTTATCTGTGTTCTCTGTATAAGGAGAAAATTACCAAGCACAAATTCAGTTGAAGGCAGGAGCAATTAATGAGGAACATGCACAGCTAAATAAGCTATTTAAATGTATGGCTACAGATTCCCAGGTCTGCCCATTTGGAGGGGGGCCAGTAGCAGAGCCCCAACAAATGTTCTGGAACTGGCTGCCAAGCAGAGATCTGAGTGAGAAACCCCTGAGGGGCTGTCAGGAGACGTTTATGAAATATCTTCATGAAGAGTCTGTGAGACTTAGTGGTGGAGGTCTGCAGGGATGATCTGGGTGGACAGAATTCTGGAACTTAGGGCAAAGAATTAATCATTGTCGGAGTCCCCAGCTGGAGTTCACTTTGGCTGGAAAACTACCACACTTAGCAAACCAAATGTGAGAATTAGCTGAGTTTGGACTCCTGGCTTTAGATTGGCAGAGTAGTCCCCGAACAGAACAGTTGCAATGCTTTCTGAAAGCTGGGGAAGGCAGAGCAAAGCAGGTTGAGAAATGTAACATCCACCCTCCTCAGGTGAAGCCTTTCAGACTGTCTTATACTGCATGACTCAGATGTGTCTAGGGATATTCAACTTCAAACAAAAGCCGGAAGGAGACCAGGAAATTGGGCTGCTGAGACTAGCTGAGACATGATTGTAACTGCAGAGTTGAAAATGGTCCTAGGATCACAGAGATGAAGTAAAAAATATTATTTGTTTCTATCATGAAATCTCAGGGAGTCTATGAATTCTGCTCTTTTCTTCCAGTTTAGGGTTCCGTCACATCTTATTGGAAGGCATAATTCTTCAGTGGTGGCTTTTCAAATTGTTCAAGGGCAAATGAATCTTTGAGTTTAAAAGTTATTCAGTATTTAGGAATTGTGATCATCCCTTGTGAAGTTGACCTTTCTGCTTCCTGGCAAGGTCCTTGATTCGACTGGGAAGGAGTACAATGTTCTACGGTTACTATGAGATGATCATTAACACAAGAAAGTATCTTGACTTGGAAATAAGTCTTCATAGTTTCCATGGATGAAAAGGAAATTTTTCAAGAGCCCCAACTGCCTGCCCCTGCAAAGAAGTGAAACAAAACAAAACAACAAACCAAAGACCCTCTGTCTTTCACTTCTCTTTGTTTGGGGATCTTTGCAGAGATAAAACATTGCAATGAGGGCTGGGAGGCTCAGTAATTAAAGAACAGCCTTGAGAAAATCTCACGCTCAGCCTTCCTGCCTTCCCTTTCCTCCTCTGTGTCATGAGAAGGTTGGATGGAATGATCCTGAGGGGCTAGCTTCTTTGCCCTGCCCGTTTCTACCCTACTGTAACTACTGAAGCCTTAAAACTATGCTACTCATGTGCTTGGAAATCTTAGGAGAGCAGTACCTGCACGACACTCTAGGTGCTTGTGAGAAACATGGTATCTCAGCTTCTATCCCAGATCTAGTGAGTGAGAACATATTCACAAACAAGAGCCTCAGCAATTTATACACACACGAGCATGAACAGCTCTGGTCCACAATGCACTGACTCCTTTCTTCGGCACCTAATAACCTTGTTTGGGTCTGTCAGCCTCTCTGAAGTTTGATGTACTACTTTGTTTGCTGCTGGGTACATCACTTCCCTCTGTACCTTTACCACCCCATCATGTAGTTTTGGAGCTACTACTTCATTCAGACGAGAGCTCTGAGAACAGGATAGCACTGTCAACTCTTCACAGAACAAGTTATCTGACTGTATCCTAAATACAGTCATCATCTTTGGTACACTGGGGGGATTGTTTCTTCTCCCCTTGAGGATATTAAGATCTGCAGATGGTCATTCCTTTTCAAAATGGTATCATATTTTTATACATTTGCTATTCCTCCCACATATTTCAACACCCAAGGCATGTAAATGCCACATAAATAGCTGCTACCCTGTATTGCTCAGGGGGTGATGCCAGGAAATGTCTGTGTGTGTTCAATACAGGTATTTTTATCCCAGATATTTTTAATCTACAATTGGTTGAATGCATGGGCAAAGAACTGGAGGATATAGAAGACCAGTCATACTTATTAGATTGATTTATTTGGTGTCCATGCTAAATAAAACAGACAGACCACCCATCTACATTCCAGCTTAGCAGCACAACACACATCAGCAAATGGGGTGTTACAAATGCACCTAGAAGTACATATTTGCTTTGCTTCACTGTAAACCTTCTGTGGCCTGAGTACAACAGATACTTTAATAACACACAATTATCTTCATTCTGAGTCGACTATGAAATACATATTTGCTGTATCTGAGTTGTTCCATGAGGTTGAGACTAATTACTACGTGAATTTCAGCTCTAAGAACTGATTCCCATGTTCTAGTTGCAAGGACAGACATTAGCAGACAATTATACTGTGATTATATGGTGTGATATGGTATGATTTTCAGTTTTCAAAGTCAAGATTAATAGAATAAATATAGTGTAAGCATAACATAGGTGTGCTAAACTTTTTTTCCTACCAGAGGAGAAAATAATTCTCTTCTGAGCTTGCTGAGCCAGCTCTCTTTGTGGAAACAAAGCCTCTGTCTTGTCATCAGTCCTTGCTGAAAATGTCAAGGGGGCAGCTCGATCAAAATCTGCTTGGTTACCATCAGAAATGGGAGCACTATTAGCCTGTGGACAGCACTCTTTCCCTTGCTGCATTCAGAATGATGAGGTGAAGTATTTTTCTAGCAAGGGAAAGAAGAGGTGGAAGCTTGGGAACTAGAAGGACATTCAACATGTACCTTTTTTTTTTTTGCACCAGGGTCTCACTTTGTAGTTCAGGCTGGCCCTGAACTCACTATGTAGCCCAGGCAAGCTTGGAACTCAGCAGTCCTCCTGCCTCTGTCTCCGGAGCGCTGTGATTACAGGTGTGAGCCACCATGCCCAGCATTGTGGGGTGTGGTACTGATTGCTGGTGGGCATGAGTCACCACGCTCAATATCATTTCATTGTATGTGGTTACTGGGATCAAACCAGGGACCTTGCACTTGCTAGGCAGGCGGTGGAACCACTGAACTAAATCTCCGGCCCTCAACATGTACTTGCATGGGACAATTTGCCGCATTTACAATTAAGAATATGGTTGCCAGACCTCTCAGAAGGTCAAGTACAAGATTTATGAGGTTCCTCTTTCCTCTCCTTCATCTTTTCATAAAGGAGATGTGCAGAACTGCGGCCTATGGACCAAACCCTGCCGGCTTCCTGTTTTTAGAAATAAATATTTCTTAGATCATTGCCACTTTTGCTTATTTATGTGTTGTCAGTGGCTGCGTCAGGTCTAACAGACACCTTAGAGCCTTCAAGTCCTGCAATGTTTGCTAGCTAGTCCTTTACAGAAAATGTTTGCTGATTCTGACATTTCCATTTTCATCTTTAAATTTTAAGTATCATAGGAGAAGGGATCTTGACGGATTTCAATTAAGATTAGACTTTCTATCACTTCTTGGCCTTTTGGCTAAGATCAAGTGAAGATTAGACTTTCTGAGGAACCCCATCCTAGTGTATTATAATCTTTGTCTCTGAATAATAATAGTCATTTATGGTCCTGTGGGTTTTTTTAGTAAAAGGACCTGACTGTCTTGGGTGAGATACAAGGGATGCATTCTCCTAGCAGTTTGAGTTTCAGTCACACAGCACAACCACCTCAGAAGTCAATTGTTCGGTAATCATACAGCACGTAGCCAGTGCTTTTCCCCCCAAATCCCCACCCAATATGATTACTGCTTTCAGAAGTTCTAGTACCACTTTGTTAGCTTGCTTCAGTTTGATACCAGTTTAACTCCTGCCTTCTGGGCTTTAGACATTGTGTGCACAGGATAAGGACCCGCTGGGAGTGGAGAGGGACCCAGGGGATATACTGGACATCACCGGTCACTATGACCTCATTATTTGTTTCATCTCAAAATTGATGTTGGAGTCCTGACCCATGAAGTGTGGTCTTTAGGGGAGGTGACTGAAATAACTGTCCTTACAAAAGATGTCTCTAGGGTTTTCTTTGCCTCTTCCACCATTGGGGTTGTAGCACAAAGTCCCCACTTCTGAGAACTGCATCTGCCAGATCTGGAATATTCCAGGTCCCTGATCCTGGACCTCTCAGTCTCTACAGTTGTGAAATAAAATTATTTTTGAGCCACCAGTTTGGTATTTTGTTATAGCTGTCAAAAGGGGTGGAGGCATTAGGGAATAGTGGTTTCTGGCTTTCTAAAACACTTTGGCAGGGTCCTAAAACCAGAATGTAGTCCTCTTGTGAATCTTTCAACTCAAATGGCAGATAGTTTATATCAATAAATCCCTATTTCCCTTCTCAGCCTTTAAGAAACATTCACTATTTTAAACAAAGAAAGAGCATTAACAAATACTGGATCTTTTCTTTGGTATGAGAACTTGTAGATTTAAATGAGTTCTAGAATGTATGATAATTTTTCTAAAATAGGAAATATCCAAAGGGAATTTGGTGTGGGAACGTAATGAGGGGAAAGAACAAATATGATTTGGAAAGAAAATGAAAGAGCATGTATAGAAGGGGTGGGAGGTTGTGGGTGGGTAGGGATGAGGGTAAAAATAAGAATTAACTTGTGTCATATACTGGCAGAAATTCCCCAATGTTGTGTGTGATTTTGAGCTGTATATAAAATGTACCAATAAAGAATTCAATTAAAAAAAAGAAAGAACATCAAGATATCACTAAAAGGAGCTAAAGAATTCCCTTTTTCTCTTTAAGGGATGAAATACACAGTGGATCTTTGAAATTTTAAATGTCAAAATATCAAGGAATGTTACCTTGTTATAATTTTGTTAATTGAAATTCAATTAAAAAGGCAGAAATTCTGCTATAGATGTTTCTAACTTTGTGTGTGTGTGTGTGTGTGTGTGTGTGTGTGTGGTGCCGGGGAAGTTTCTAACTTTTTGGCCTAAGCATTTCTTATGTAGTCATGGAAGACATGAAATGAGATCTTCCTCTTCATTCTTTGTCGCTGGACTGCTTTAGGAAAGCAGGAGAGGAAACTGTTAAGGCGTCCCAAAGGGATCCTTGTTGGTATGAATTATGTTCACTATTTCACTTTGATGATTCCTGAATCTCCAAAGACTTTAAAATGTTGCCATAGCAGCAAGAGACTGTTAAGAGCAGAAAGGCAATCTTCAGTCATGGCTTGTGGGATTCCAGGTTGTGCTGCTGCTCTGGGCAGTTAAATGCCAGTAATTACATTATGAGTCCCAGATTCAGATTCCGCAGCAAGAACAACAAGCTCTAAGTGTCTGGGACAAAGTCAAAGCACAGTCAACCCAAGTAAACGCTTCTGAGGGAAGGTTTTGACTATTCCCTTTCATTTTCCTTTTTGTTCTTCTATAAGATCTAGATGATCTCATTTTTATCTAACTCCACAAAGAATGACTACTATTACCAAATAAACCAGCAATAAATACTGGCGAGCTTGGGGGAGAAAGGAATACTTCTCCACTGTTGGTGGGAATGTAGACTTGTGCAACCATTGTGGAGATCAATGTGGAGATACCTCAGAAAACTAGGATTAGAGGTCCCACTTGACCCTATTTCCCCTGCTAGGAATATACTTGAAAGAATTAAAAGAATCATAGTGTAAAGACATATGTGCATCTATGTTCATAACAGCTCAGTTTGTGATGGCTCAGTCTTGGAAACAACCCAAATTCTCAACAACTGGAGACTGGATAAAGAAGATGTGGTTTTTCTATAAAATAGAGTATTACTCTGCCATAAAGAAGGACAAGTCTGAGTCATTTATATGCAAATGGACACACCTTGAGGACACATTAATAAATGAAATAAATAGGTTACGGATGTGTAAATACCATATCTTTTCTCTGGTATGAAAACCTGTAGCTGTGAGTTATAGAATGTATGATAGCTTTTGTAAAATAGGAAATATTCAAAGGGAAAGTGGTAGGGGAAAATAATGAGGGGAAAGAATAAATATGATTTAAAAAGAAAAAGAAAGCATGTGTATGTAGGGGCTAGGGGTTGTGAGGTGGGTAGGGATATGGGTAAAAATGAGAATGAACTTATGTCATATACTGGTATAAATTCCCGAATATTGACTGATTGTGAGCTGTATATAAAATGTACCAATAAAGAATTCAATTTAAAAAATTTTAGATTATCTCAGATTATAATAAAGCAATTGGATAACTGCATAGAATTCAGGAAGAGCAGTCTTTACAGTCATAACAGGGTTTGACTCCTAACTCCATGGCCAGTACACTAATGTTGCGCTCTTGGACAAGTTCCTCGTTTTAAGTCTCAGTTCCTCATTTGTCAGAAAGTTTAGCAGCTATATCCTCATGTGTTACTATACATGGAATGAATGAAATACAGTAGTTCTAGTTACCTACAATCGACCACGCACAATGGAAGATTCTAGAAGTAAATAATTCATAATTAAACTTTATGGTGGGTCTGTATCCAGTGGACTTGAACAGAGTTCTGAGTAGCATGGTGATATCCTGCTATGGCTGTCTGGGACACAGATTATTTCTTTGTTCAGTGTATCCATGCTGTATACATTACCCAACTTTAGTCACTTGGTGTCTGTCTCAATTATCAGAGAAACTATCCTGGAAGAGCAGAGCTTGCTTATGTTCAAACTATTTTGCTTAATAATAACCCAAAGAGCAAGTGTAATCATGCTGGCAACTTTATTATAGTCTCTTCTTATAACTGCTCTGTTATTATTATTATTTGTTTTTATTAATCTCTTTGAGTGTCTACTTCACAAATTAAACTTTATCATAGTTGTGTATGTATAGTATATATAGGGTTTGGTAGGATTTGTGGTTTCAGACATTGATTGGAGGTCTTGGAACATCCCTTACAGCTACCAGAGGACTCCTGAAATAGCTATCATTTCAGGCATTGTCCTATAAGTTAGTATGTTAGAAAAATCAGTAAGTAAATTAACAAATTAGTGAATATCTTATTAATTTTAAAAACATATCTAATAATGGATTTAAATAATTATTTCAAATATTTCTTTTTCTTTTGAGTCCAAGTAGCAAAATTGGCTGCTGTCTTCATTTGAAAGACATTATTAGGGCTGGAAGGATGTTTTCAAAACTAAATTATTCATCAAGATTATGAGAAACTAAATCATCCTTTAATTTCTCCTTCTGAGATCCAATTTATTCACTCCACAGATCCAATGTGCCGCCTAGCTCGTTGGCTTATGCTGGGGTCTCTGAAATCCTCAACCAGGGCTGGAGGGTTAGCTCAGTGGTTCTGGCGCCTGCCTCGCAAGTGCAAGGTCCTGAGTTCAATCCCCAGTAACCACATACAATGCTGGGCATGGAGACTCATGCCCATCAACACCGCATACCACAATGTTGGGCGTGGTGGCTCACGCCTGTAATCCCAGAACTTGGGAGGCAGAGACAAGAGGATTGCTGAGTTCGCGGAGGCTTGCCTGGGCTCCATAGTGAGCTCAGGGCCAGCCTGAACTACAAAGTGAGACCCTGTCTGAAAAAAAAAAAATCCTCAACCAATGTCTTTAGCTTTCTGTTCCCTGGCACCCCAGGTTCTTTAGCTGCTCCTAGAGGCCAAGGCTGGGCTTCAGCATTTCTCCATTCCATGCAGCTTCAATGCCAGGTCCAACATGAGGAGGCCTAGAGAATCTGGCTTTCACAGGGGTTGCTCTGAGGTACCTGAGAGAGACCTGAAAACGAATTTAACCATTAGGACTACTGCACAAGGGATGGCAAACACTCAGGAGACAAATCCCTGACTCAGGGACATAGTGAGTCTACACTGTCTCTCTAGGGAAGTGCCAGGAGTCTACACACAGCTAAACTTCCTTCTGAAATGTGTTCCACCTCTGCAGTACATCCCTTTCTATTTATTTCACACGTTTGGTTTCTCTCCTCTCTTGGCTCCCTATGGTTGCTTTTCTTATAAAGAATTGGCATATAACCTTTGCTTCAGGATAAGCATTCCAGGATCAAGACAATTGGTACCAGGTTGTCCCTAGAGAGCAGACCTCCCAGATGCGACTCTGAGGTCGGGTTTCCTGTCTCTGGTTCCCGTGGAACATTTTACTGGGGACTCATAATACCTGGTATAAGTGGTGCCACAGCACTGTAGGAACAAGGGGCTGTTCTGGGAGAAAAAGTAGCCGATAAGCTTGAATATTGGGGGCAATGATAAGTATAACCATTTTCATGTTTGCTGGCTGTTCATAGCAGCATCAAAGGTTTTGTAAAATTAAAATTAATTTAAAAATTGAGAGAAAGTTAAAATTCAATGTAATGGGATAGTTGGCTGTCACCTGAAGGCATGCTCTGACAGAGGGTCCTCATGGCAGTTTGATAGGATGTGCTCACATCTAGCAGTGGGAGCATGGACTATGCTAGGAGCCTGGTGATAAGAATGGCAGAGATGCAAAGGAATCTGACTCTGTGACCTGACAGACAGGGTTGTAATGAGGAAAGATAAGATGTCTGAGCTCTAAGCTTATAGTTTGGATTAACTTAGGGCTTTATGTTGCCATGTTGGCTGTTAGAAATAGTCTGTTCCTTTTTCCTAAAGGGGAACAGTCTCCCCTTAACTGGAGATCACACAGTCATGCCTCACCTGAGGCAGGTATTTTGTAAGATGATAGTTCACGATCTGTCTTCACCACTACACACTGTCTCCAGGCTGACAGCAAGGGTTTGTTATTGATAGGATTTCAGCAAAGAAGCACAGTCTCTTATAATCTAAGCAAGAGGACAGCGATGAGGCAAAGGAAGTACAGGATGTTGCTAATCACACCTCCAGGAACCAGAACACACATGGAAGCAGATCCCTCATGGAATAGACTGTGGTATGGATGGAACAGGATCCTATACCACCATGAGATTCTCATCCAGTTCTTCCAAGGACACCAGTTTTCTGAGATCTTTTGTTGAAGCCTGGACATAATATGGTTTGAGGTATAAAGGTAGATACATGAACCTCTTTGGCCTGTTAAGGAAGGAACTGAAAACTCAAAGAATTAAGAATGTTAGGTTGGCTTTACTATGGAAGACTTGAGAGCCCACTGCCTCTCTTCCTGGAAGCCTGCAGGGAAGAAGAAAGCAAGAAATGCCCCATTGAGGGAGTAGCCAGCAGTTCTGAGAAACTTTTGTGGTAGCTGATGGCCAGTATTGACAGTGGAAAATCTGCCCTGCACCTGAGACCCTCAGGGCAATAGAGATGTTTGTACAGAGCAAAATTACAAAAACGAAGTGGGAATCATAAGGAACAATTTTTTTTTTTGATAGGGCTTGGGAGCGCCAGTCAGATTTCTACACTGTAACAATGTATCTAAGACAACAGACTTGCAAAGAGAAAGGTTCACTTTTAGCCTGTGGTTTTGGAAGTTCCAGCTGATGCTCAGTTGAGCCTGTGGTTTGGAGGCTGTAGTGACTCAGCAGATCATGGTGACAGTGGAGCTAAACTGCTCAACTGCAGAGTGAGGCAGACAAGACAGAGGAGGGGCCAGGACCCCACAGTCCTCCTCAAGCGCCTCCAGTGGGACTCTGGCTCCTTGGTGACCAAGCCCTTAGTGTCTGGGGCCCTGCAGCATATTTTAATCCAAACTCTGTCACTTGGGAGAGGGAAAGGAAGTGCCCTCAAAGAGAGAGTTTTTAACTTCATTCATGATGTTTTATTTTTCACACTTCGGGACACATTCACAAGTTCCCATGTTCACAAATTCACAAGCTCCCATGTAGCACATCATCTTTTAAAATCTTTTTGTAGAGATAAAAATCCCTTCTATTGTAAAAAAAAAGAGATGTGAGCATAATATTAACATTAGTTAGTAAGACAAGGCAATACTTACTTGATAATGAAGAAGTTTGAGGCAAGAAAAAGGGGAAGCAGAGCCAATAAGCTTCCAAGTGGCAGGGTCAGGCTTGGGTGTGTGTCTCTCCTTACCATGGCCTTGACATCTCCAGGTGGGATAGTGCTCTTCTGGCCTAGGTTCTGCACAGAACATGAGGTAGGATATGAGGGTTGGTGCAAACCACACCACTAATGGGGCTGGATGTGTGGAAATCATAAAAACCCAGAGGAAATTTCCAGAACACAGGACGCAACGTGATTCCATGGCAGCCCCGGAGCACTGTACATGGAGCCAGTCAGAAAAGTGTTATTTCCAATACTCCATTTACATGTGTCAGGAATCCAAGAGAGTCTTTCAACAGGGGAGCTGGACTTTGGCATCAGACTGGGTGAGCTTTTCCTAGGACAGCTGTCCCAGTGCCCTATCTGCTTGAAGGGGAAGCCAAGCCAGGAATCGTGAGTATAAAACCCTTTCTTTTATCCTTGGATTTTGTAGAGGTCTTTTGCTACTACTCAACTCTGCTATTTCCATGTGGAAGCAGCTGTAGACCACAATAAAGGAAGGGGTGGAGCAGTGTTCAAGACTGACTACATGATGTATGGCGTCAGGAAACATGAGAACATAAGACCTATGGTTGAGGAATTATCAAGACTTTCAAAATGGCAACAGCAGTCATTAGAACAAAGTAGGGCTCTCTAAGGGCCTTGTGTCACAGTACAACTTACATGTCCATGAGGCCAATCCTGGCTTTGTTCCACCCAAATTTGATTCCCCCAAACAGGTGCTGGGGTGGATTTGGAAGAGAGATTTACATGCTGGGCCCCACTAGTAAGGATCAGAAGATGGTGCGTACCTTTGACTGATCAAGGCATGTGGGGCGGCTGGGCACTGTCCATTTTACTGCTCATCCATCGTCTTTTCTTCCATTCACATGCCTCATCCTTGAACTAGAAGCACCTTTCAGGGAAGGGCTGCCCTTCCACTAAAGGTGAACAGAAGAATGGCAGTGGGCCTTTCACCAAGCACAGCCCTCGCTGCTCCTCCTTGGTTACCTCTGGGAAGTCAAAACAGGCCTTTTTGTTTCTGTTCTTTTTCTCTCTGGGTAACTTTGTGTTGACTTCCCCTAGAAGTGTCCTTGGCTTCTAAAACACCTTCAAAGACCACTTTTGAAATAAACACACAGTGATCCTTTCAGAAGCCTGTCAAGCTTTGATTAGCTCTTGCTGACTTTCTAAGAAATGTGTCTTGTCACTTGGGTTTTTGTGGAAGCCTTTATAGTGTCTGGAAGGTTTTTTTTTTTTTTTTTTTTTTTTGGTATGAATTTTTACTTACCAAATCAGAATTCCTGGGAAGCAACTGGGCTGGCCTTGCTGGTTTCTACCTCAGCCTACCTTAATCTGTTCTGCTGGCCAAATTGCTTCAGATCCTCAGCCCTTTTGGGTACTGGCCTTTTTTAAGGTGGCTGCAAAATTATTTTTTAAAAATGGTGGAATTAGTAGGGCTGTTGCTTAGAGAACAGATTTGATCTGTGAATGAGCATTTGACAGTTATTTCCATTTCATCTTTGGGATTTGTTTTTGTGTTTGAGGCCAATAATAGATGTGTGTGTCAGAGTCGATGGGGAGCATTGAACAAAAATATGTCTTTATGGGAAGCACCAAATTCCTCTCTTCCCATATATATAGCTCATACAATCTGTATCAGGCCAGGCTGATCCTCATCGCCTGGATGAAGGACCTCTGAGCTGTCTCTTCTCAACCTGGCTCCCTTGGGAATGGTGGAGTTGAGATAGAGGTGGAAGGTATGTAAGCCCTGGACTGCCCTGGCCTGGGAAGCTGTGGGTTGGTATATGGCTGGAAAGGTTGATGAGACTCTGAGGTACACTGAGGTGGTGGACATGTGTCTCACCCTTGCCCAATCAGCAGTACCTGTGCCATGTACATGGGAAGGTAAATGTAGCTTCTAGGCCTCCTGAACAGTTCAGTACTGGTGGCTTCTCCTGTCAGCAGTGCAGTTCCAGCCATCTGGTGACAAGGACATTAGCCCGAGATTGACTACAAGGTGCTTGTTCTGAGCTTGGGGCTGAGAAATGCACCACATGGAGGTTGTTGGAGTTTCACCAACTGCTCAGAACTCTCATTCCAGGCAAATTCCCATCTGTGGAGTTGACCACTGAGAAGATCCACTTTTGTCCCATCCCAGCCACGCAGGCTCTGGCCTAGGGCACCCGAGAGTGGACATCTGGCATGACTGGGGTGATCTGCTGGCACAGTCACTGTTGTTCAGCTCTCAGGATGAGTGTGATCAGCATGAGTGGCTGTTTTGCTGGTTACTGAGGCAGTGATGCTGCTGCACAGCCATCTGGGGAGTAGGGTCCCTGTCCTGGTCAACACTCAGCAAGACACAAAGAAATAGTTCCAAATTCCAGGGGAGCAGCAGGGTCCTTGACAAGGCTGGTTGAAAGTCAGTCTGTGAGCTGGGATAGAGCTCTTGTTACATTTGTATCCCCCAGACAGTGGGAGGCAGAGCAGGCAATGTCTTCTGGCTGCTCATAAGCTCTGGGTGTCTCTGCAGTAGAGGTCTTGTTGTTCTTGGCATACAGATTGGACTAAGCATAGAGACAGAACCCACTAAGGATTACATATGCAGTTTGGGTTGATTTTGTTTGCCTACATTTGCAGCAATGTGTCTTGAGGGGCAGGCTGTGCCTACTGGTCCTTCTGTTTTAGGTATATGAGGAATGTGGGGATTTAAATCACTTGGAGGAAAGAAGTTCATTTGGGCATGAAAAGCTGAGAAGATTCTCCAGCTCTTTCTTCAGGAAGAGGCATTAGCATCTGTGTCCCCTGTCCCTTTGCACTGGAAAGCTGGGAGTGGTGGCCATATCCAAATCCTGACATACTGGAGGGTTAGCACAAATAGGCCAACCAGATTGTTAGTCAGCTACCCTGACTGCTGTTGGAATGGTGTTAATGGAGAGGGGAGGGAACCACGTGGTAGCTGTGTGTGAGGACATATGTGTGGTACAAGGAAGGCCCTGGGCATCAATGCTCAGCTTGTCTTTGAGAAGAAGGGATAAAGAAGCACAAAGTCATCCAGGATGGATATCAGCCTTTTGGGTACCACATATGGAAGAGGAAGTTCCAGGTCATGGAGCTGGCCATGTGTACTATGATGGAAGAGGACCAACTAGAGTCCTTAGGGAACAGACAGAAGCAGAGAAACATGGAGATTGGAGACCAGCCTTTCTGAGTCCTCAGAAGACATTCACCTGGGTCTTATGTCCCCTCTTCTCAGAGCTCTGAGTTGAAGACTGTGAAGAATCATTATCACCATCATGACCATAACTGCGGTGTCACAACACCCTACATGTTTCTGCATGTGTGACAAACAGGGTTTGAGCTGTGGAGATTTTAGGCAGAGAGAATAAAAGAGGTTAGTTTTCTTCCCTAGAGGAAGCTTTACTTTATATAACAAAAGAGTCAGTGAGACATGATACCAGGCTCACTAATGACAAAACAAGGATGGAACCAATAATTAAGGCTGATGCACACACTTACAAACACATATGCATACACCCATATTTCTTACCATGGGTGATGTGGTATTCTAAGTTCTTTTCATGCAGCAATTCACTTAATTCTCATAACAACCAGGGATCTGTATTACCTTTTAACCCGTGGAATTCCTGTTTTATATCTGTTTTGTATATGATGCCCAGAAACATTAAGCAATTGGTCCAGGTTTGTGTGGATTCTGGGTGTTGGTTTTGAACCCTGGCAGACTTCCTTGAGAAACTGTACTCTGGCCACTGCACAGTGCTATCTCTTTTGCTCCTGTTCAGGGGTGTGCTGCCTCATTATTGGACATGTGACCTTAGAGACAGGATAGGTTCTGTACTGTGGGGACCCTGAAATTAACCCCACTGGGGTGTGAATGTGGGATACCCCTGGTCCGTGCAGTGCCCACCTTACAGGAAGGAGCACTCCTGTCCTCTCCCTCCTGTTGCACTCTTTCTTTAGAAGACGGGGTATGATTTGTAGTTAGTGGTGGATAGAGGCAGGTGGACAGCTCTTATTTTTTTTTTTCATTTTTCCAATTCCCCTACCTACCCTACAATCCCCTGCCCACCATATACATAAGCTTTGCTTCTCTCTCTTTCTCTCTCTCTCTCTTTTTTTTTTTTTTTGCAGTACTGGGGATTGACTTGGGCCCTTCTGCCTCCAGGGAAGGCTTGTTACCACTTGAATTAAATCCCCGGCTGTTTCTTTTTTATTACTGTCACATATTTTTCCCCTTGTTACTTACCCTAACCTTTTTCCCTTTGAATATTTTCCATTTCACAATATCTATCATATATTCTAGAACTCATTTATATCTTCGGTTTCTCATACCAGAGGAAAGATGCAATATTTACATTTATTTCACTTATGAGTATGTCCTGAAGGTATGCCCATTTGAGTATAAATGACTCAAACTTATCATTCTTTATGGCAGAGTAATACTCCATTTTATATTTTTAAAAAAGCGCATCACCTTGATCCAGTCTCCAGTTGATGGGCATTTGGATTGTTTCCAAGATTTAGCTATCACAAACGGAGCTGTTATGAACATTGGAGCACAAATGTTGCTGTGATATGAATCATTTAATTGTTTTGTGTATATACCTAACAGGGGAATAGCAGGGTCAAATGGGATCTCTAATTCTAGTTTTTTGAGGTCACACTGACATATATTTTGATGTTTTACATATTTTGGAATCCTTGTATGTGCATAATGAGATAGTCTGTGGATGAGACCGATGTGTGTACATACAACTCATTTATATTTTATATATTACTTACGTAGCTGAAAGGTAACTTTATACTATTTCTAGTGCACCTGTTTTGGTTGTGGACCATCATATAAGGTCAGATGTGAGATTTTTCACTTGTGGTATCATATAAGAAGCTGGAGGCACTGGCCAAAGGTATGTATGAGACTGATGTAGAGAGGTAAGGGACTTTTGGAGCCATAGGTCCAGAAACCTCCTGGAATGCATGGTTAGAGTTTAACAGAGAGCCTACTGGGGGCCATAAATCCAAGTAGGATTAAAGTGCATGGCCTTAAGGAACGATGTTCTGGTCTTTGTCCTCCCCACACTCCAATTTATCATTTAGATTAGTTTCACAGTCAGTCATTTAACTGCCCACATTGTGCCTCCTTGTTCCTTCCCTGTCCTCTACATGAGTTCCTGACCCTCCACCTTTCTTTTATTCTTTTATCCTTACTTCTTGGTTCTGTCAATAAAAAGCCATAGAGGTTTCAGTGAAAGCTTTGTGAGGACTTTTCACGCTGATGGATCTCTGTGAGGGCAGCCCCTCTGGGTCTTCTTAGAGTTTGGACTAGACACTGACTCTAAGAAATCTTTCATTCTTTGCACCATGACATGGGGGTTTTTCTTATTATCCTGTATTATCCTCATTTTCTGAAAAATGATTGCGGTGTTCCAGGTGTATGTCTTTTCTCTCTAATCTGCTTAGGACTTGGGAGCTTCTTTATCTGAATACAATATTCTTTCAAATGTGAGGAATTTTTTTTCTTTGATCACCATATCTCTTCTTCTGGAACTTCTATTGGACTAATGCTGGAACTTCCAAGAATATACGTTGCATTTCGATTCTAAGTATGTCCCTGTTTTGCACCTCTTTCTAGTAGTATTGCCCCATTGCAAGCCATGGCAAAACTGAATGGTTTAAAGTGACAATTACATTTCATGATTCTGAGTTTAGTAAGGTTGTTTCTGTTCTGTGTCATGGTGAGCAATCCCTCTGTGTTTCTCCGGACTCTTCTCCAGAGCACTGAACTGCTTCCCCCACAGCGTCTCTCTTTAAGATTCATTCCCATAACCTCTTCATAGGACCATTTTCCCTACAGGCTCACCTTGGGTCACCTGGGGAGCTAATAAGCAGGGTTCCAGTCGTTGTTGATGTAATGACAGTTATCCTAAATTGAAATGCTGACAGCTCATCTTTTTGACACAAGACTTTTACCATCTCTACTAAGGTTTATCACCCACGTGGGCCCCTGCTCAGCTTATTTTGGGGTTCAGTCTACTCCAAGGGGCACATATCCCTGGCTGGCTTCTGTGGAGGTAGGGAGAGAAGTGCCCACTTCCTTAAATGCCTGGAGTTTATGCCCCTCCCCTGTGAGAGCTTTTCAGTTCCTGTCTCATCCACTGTGTTTTGTTTCACAGCCCCATAGAGCTCCAATATACACCTGCATAGTTTCAGGAGGCAGACCCTTGTTTTCCTTGGCTGCCCCCTGTGAACCTTCTGTTGTGCCTGAATTGTGCTTCCCCAAGAAGACCACCAGATATGTATACAAAAAGCACTTTATTAGCACAACATGCAGTGCGTCTACCAATACTAGATTGGAGACCCCCCAAGAACAGTTATAGGCACTTTTTAAAGGCACTTGGGCTTCATAAGGGAGGGCTATCTTAATCTTTACAGCAATTGGCTAACAATTTGAACTAGCATATTTGTCAGTTACCCATTGGTGGTGTATAGTTTTTACCTTGTATGGTTATTTTACCAGAAGGCAGTTGCTTAATGGTCTGAAATGCTTTGTGGCTCTTCTGGGCACATGACACAGCACGTTGCTCCAAGGACATTTTACAAGCTCTTTGTTACTTAGTTACTTAGCAGGGTACAGAGTCTGTTCACAGTTTAAACACAGGAGGGAGGCTAAGGAGGTAAAATTATAAAATGAAGTTTCTCTGGTTCCTTCACTTGTGCCCTTCTTCTGCCCTACCAGAGAAGCCAGGTTACCCTTTGAGAAGTATAAAGTGGGTTTCTGCCAGAAATGAGCTTACTTTTATCCTTTTTCCCTAAAAGGTGTTTCACTAAGTCTTTGTGATTTGGTTTATCATGTTTTAATTATATTTAGCAAACACTTGTTGAATGGCTTAATTAATTTGCAAGAATTTATTGGTTGGGGTTAATGAAATGTTGTTGCAAGTGTTAGTGCAGAGAGTTTTCTCCGAGATCACCTAGACTAGTGATTCTCAACTTGCTCAGCAGATCGCACTGGTTCCTGGGGACACTGAGGGTGAAGTGGAGCTTTCTTACTGTTTTGCAGATAAAATTTGAGACACACATGGTGCTTTATTCTATGACTCCATCTTGCACCCTTGGTTGTTTGCTCCTATGTGTTTGATGCAATTCCTAGTCAGGGTTCCTTCTTCAGGGTCCTGAAAAGGTGGGCCTTTCTACTGAGCAAAGTTTCCTTTCTTTAGCAACTACTTAAACACACACTTCAAAATCCAATTATTTTCTGGAACATTAGCCAGAACTTCACATGACCAGTGGGGTTAAAAAGCTCCCTGGATGTATTTTCAAATCCTGCTCGAGCTTTGACCACAGTTCTTTGTAGTCTCTCATGTTCCATTTGCCCAGAGTACATGGCTGTAAGGCACGGGTAGTGGTGCTGCATTGCTGGTCATGCTGCCTGGTGCTCATATAGTCACTATGTTCTGAGCAAGTGACTATAATAATATGCTTCATGTGACTTGTACAAACTTGGGAGGAAATTTTTCATCATTAGCAGAGCCTTAAATACTGTATTGAGGTGTGAATTTACTGACATAGACTAGCATTTGAAAAAGAAACTCCAGTTGAAAAGAGTCCTGCAACTAAGAAATCTGTAAAGAGTGGCCTGGGATAGTGCTTTCATTTCAGTTATAAAACAGATTCCTACATGGGGAATGATTTAGGAAGTGTCAGCTCTTCACAAATGACAGCTGGAGCTGGGTCATTACTCTGACTTCCGGCTGCAACCTCTGTCATGGGTACTGGCACCACATATGATCTTCCTTCTAAACCCCTGAAATACTGTTCCTGTTCTTCATGTTTTGCAGAGAGCCCTCAAGATGGTGCCCACTGGGCCCTGACTGTCTGCTAGGATGGAGCCTGTCTCCATCCAAGTTCTTTCAATGGAGCTGTGTCCTAGGATGCTTGATCACTAGGCTCTGCAAGTCCATCGACATCATGTTGGTCCTTTGAAGCAAGTCTGCTCTCTCTGTAGTAGGTTCTGAAGCCCTTGCTTTGTGTGTTTCAAGTGTCTTGCAAGTTTCTCATCAAAAGAGATCACAGGGTGGTTTTGTCATTCTGTTTTATAGCTACAACGCTGAGCCTGAGAGAAGTGACATAAGATGTCTGTCTTAGTTACTTTTCTTGTTGCTGAGACAAAATACCTGATTGTTGGAGCAATTCTACATATGTTTTGGGAAAAATCATTTCACAGTTAAATTATGATTAGGTCTAGTTTTCCTGCTTATAGGCTGGTTATTGCATATTGAGGCATAACTCCATTTTTGCCTCTGGTCATAGTTAAAACCTCAATGGTGCCAATATGCTGTGATGCTCCAGAGCAGGATTCCATCAGCTGAAAACATCCTGGGGAGGGACAAATACCTAATTCAACAGAAGTTCCTTTTCCATTTAGGTCTTTCATCTGTTATGCCTGATGTACTGAATAAACGTGTGGTAAGCTCAGGGTCTTTCATTTTTGGTGACCAGAGCAGCATGTATCAGGCCCAAAGCTCAGTTTCTTCTGTAAGTCTTATTTCCTGTCTTTATTCATTAATTTATCTTATGTTGTCACGGCTCACAGGAGATCAGGAAAGAGCAATGACATTATGGACTATTTCCATGTCTGTTAATGATCCCTTTCCCTATCCCCTACACTTGATATCCAAAGTTAAAGGAGGAAATATACAACTTGCAGAGGTTTCAGTCCATAATCAGCTGGCTCTAAGGCAAGGTGATGTAGAAGAGGGACATGGTAGAGGAGAAACAGTTCATGGTGGGCAGAAAGCAGCAGAAGCTTCAAGCAGCAAGTGACAGCAGCAGTCCTCTTTCTGTCAGTTATAGTCCATCCGGGCTACTTACCCTTAAGGTGGGTAACACTCAGGGTGGTTTCCCCATGATCCACACCCAGAACTATGCCAAACAAATTAGTGGAGTAATTTAGCAATCATGCACTCTTGGTCCCAGTATCACACATGCTAGATCCAGCCATCTCTGGAAAGACCCACCTAGGACCACATGAGGATGAACTAGAAACAAGCCATAAAAATGTCCAGGGTGGGACTTAGTGAAGAAGTAGGATTCCTCAGATCTCTCCTGGGGATTTCTGAGTAGCTTAACAAGTGGCAGTGTTGCACTGGTGAGAGACAAACTGCAGCACAAGACAAATCAGCACAGAGCAAAAGGAGCTCATGTCTAGAGAAGAATATCAAATAAGGCCTCACAGGTCTTAGGTACATGAAGAGAGAAACAAACTTCTGCCTGTGCAGACAGTGCACAGTTGCCCCAGGAGGCTGTCCTTTGGGGGCACCTTCTGGAGGCCTTCCTCCTCCACAGGTCTTCACCTGCCCACAGATTCCATCACTCACCATCCAGCAGTCCATGTGCTTCTTACCAGGTTGCTGCCCAGTGACCTCAGTGCCATCTTTCCCAATCTGATTCTTCTGGAATCAACTCTCTTGGTTTTGTAGCACTGTGGCTTTTTGCTGTAAGACTAATATGGTGTGGAGAAGGCGGCTTGGGGTGTCAAGCAGTCCTGAGACAGGAGCCCCAAGAGCCAGGCAAGGCCAGAGGGCACCCTCAGAAGACAGCGCATGGGGGAGATCTGCAGCGTCTGTTCAGGGGACGTGCAGCTTGCAGAGGAAATCACACTTAGGAAAACCCAAGTGTCAATTTCTTATCTTCTCAATCTGATGCATGTAAATTTTGTCTTTGTCATAGAAATCCTACTGTTTTATAATAAACTCCTGCTTGAGGAAGGGAATTGGGAGTGTGGAACATGTGACTGCACTATTGTGCTAGTGACCAATGTTTGGTGGCCCTTGGGAAATCACTATGGGAAGCTCCACATCCTTCATTTCTTAGCAGAGCCCACACAGGCACCTCCCTCATGCCCCACACGGGATCGCACCTCCCTCCTTCAGAGCCCAGAAATGGACAGGCTGGGCACTGGGAGCCCAGGAGAAGAAATCTGAGGTGATTTAGCTGGGTTGAAACCCCCTGCATGCTTCTCCACGGAAAGTGGGAGTGCCCACAAAGGAAGCAACATCCATTTGCCTTCCAAGTCCCTTCAACACTCCACCTCTGTATGAAGAAGGTTGTGTGACCCTAGAATTTTGTGTTCAGTCAAATTGTTGTTGATGTGTGAAGCCATAAAATAAAAAAGACACTCTCAGAAATGCAATGGTTTAGAATCTTTCTTAAGCTTCCTGCAAACTGCTCTGAGATGTATTTCGGCTAAGAGATAAATCAAATCAGGGATTCAAAAGCCAATGATATTGTACGCAGCAAAGAAATTCTGCGTGTATTCCAAAGAGTATATAAATGGCACAAGTCAGATTTGCTGACTGGAAATGACACAATGGGGAAAAAACCAAACTCATAATAAATGGAATAAAAATAATTTTCATAAATGACTGCCGGAAGAAAGATGAAATAGTGATGAAATTGTAGCCTAGGTCCATGTCTGCTGCACTGTCTCTGGCCTCCTGTGTGAGATGAGCAGGGTCTACCCAGAGCCTGGCCTTTGTTGGCCTCCTGGGAAACTGCAGGGTGTAGGCAGGAAGCCCAGAGAGGAAGCGACCACGGGGTCTGCCAGTCCTCTCTGGGCTGCTGTCCACAGCGGTGCCTGCTCCAGTCAGCCCTCTTCCCAGGGCCGCTCTCTCTCTTTCACCTCTTCATCCCTTGAGAACACACTCACCTGATGGTCATTACTGCGTGGGAGCCCTACAATCACCAGTGGGGGTGCTCTGTGCGCCTCCTGAAGGAGCCGTGGGCTCTGAGGGTGTGTACAAGGACAACTCACTCTTTTCTGCCAAGGACTTGAGCGCTCTGGATGGGGCCATGTTTCCCAGAGCTACCCTGCTCTCCCCAGAGTACCCGGGCAAGAGAACCCCCCACAGTTCCAGGCTTCCTGAGGGCAAGGCTCCTGGCGGGGCTACATTGGTCCATCCGCTGCAGAAGCAGTGACCTCTGAGCCGGTGCCCCTGGAGAAGCCCAGACCTCCCTACCACAGCGGCTGCAGTTCCCTGCAGGACAGAGACCTGTGGAGTGGAAGGGCTCCCTGAGTCCACTGGGGCTCCGTCCCGTCCCCTGCAGGCCCCTCTCCTTGCTTTCAGCCTCTCGCCTCTCCTTGACTTCCCCAATGTCACTCGCACCGATCTTCCTCCAACACTAGGACTGAGTTCCTCTTTTCAGTTCTTCGGTGCTTCCCCATTTCCCCCTGGACACAGTCATGTCTCCCGGAGACCAGGCAATTCCCTGTGTCCATGCGAGGCTCATTTGGCTCCTCTTCCCTTTACCTCTGATCTCCAGCGTCTCTGAACGGCTTGGCCCTTCTTGCCGTGACCATCCTGCTTGCTCTTCTCCCTGGCTGTCTCTGCGGGAGCCCTGTATCCCTTTTCATCTGATGCACGGCTGCTGCTCACACTACAGTCTCTGCTCAGGTGTCGCTTTCAGCAAAGCTTCCCTGGTCCCTACGCCTGGCTCAGGGGCCCTTCTGAGCTCAGGAGATTCCTCTCTCCCTCCTCACAGCAGGTAGCACATCAAACTAGAATCACTTGTTTTCAGATACACTCCTTTCCTCCCTCCAAACACACCATGCGTCCTACTGGGACAGAAGCTTCCTGCTAGTTACTCTGTTTATATCCGAGACCTGCATGTGCTTTCTTGTGGCTCAGATGCTCTCTGAATCCTGGAGCTAATGGCAGGTGCTGCTCTCCCTGCTGCATGTTGGAAGCTGGCCCCTCCTTGGGTGCTGGGGCCCTCATAAGAGAGTTGGTCACATTGACTAGCCAGCACCACGACTCTCCAACTTTGTCCAAGCACCATCAGAGCCGCGCATGGAGAGTGGAGGGTGCGTGAGAGGCAGTGGTGTTTCCTAGGTGAACCCCACTTTGCAGCTACATGCAAAAGCCCTTGGCATTTAATCAGGACCCACAGCCACACATTTAAAAAGTCAAAGTCACTGCCATGGGGTGTTTGTGTTCTTGAAGTTGAACTTGACGAGGTCCAGAGTGGCCGAGTAGGACAATGAAACATTTGCCTTCTTTCGTTTGTTTGTGTCAGAACTCTGTGGTGGCAAATGGTTCAGACTGTACCATAGAAACTGGGCCTGGGTTGGGGAAAGTAGTTCTTTTCACCTTTTAAATTGCACATGGTCAGCAAATACATACAGACGTGGAGGCCATAGGGTCCACGCAGCCAGGGGCAGCTCAGTGGCTCCATGCAGTCTGAGTTCCAGCTCAGCATGAAACAGGTGGGGATTGAGGCCCTGAGAAGATATTCAGTAACTTTGGGCAGTCACTTCACATTCATATATGTGGAAGAGTGAAAATGCTATATAATTCTTTCTAGATACCTCTATAGAGGTAGAAGGAAATATCCACAGATTTCTGTATGTAGAGAGTTATGACAGGTATGTTTGCCCACCTCAGTAGAGTCCCTGATGTGTAATGTATGTCCAATACATGTTTGCTTTACCCAAGGCCAGAAATGTAACAGCAGTGACCTCTCATCGAGGGCTATGCCAGCCTCATTTCCAGTTTAAAGTCAGAAATGAGGCACATGATGCATTCTGTGCACAGCTGGTTCGCACAGCAGCTGTGGTGCTGGAAGTGAGGTTTGAGCTCACACCCTAAGGGCTCCCTGCCGGTGGGGTGGTGAGGTTGAGGGGAGCAGAGACATGAGAGCAGAGGTGGTGTGGTTCCTCCCTGGGGCCTCGGTTCAGAGGAAACCTTCACTGTGGCTTTGGTTGCTCCTTTCTCGGCCACTTTGATGGGACCCTCCTTGGTCAGAGGAAGGGTCCTCAGAAGGGGCCTCGCTCAGCTCTGTGTATCTGTCCCGTGCACCTTGGTAGCTGCACATGCAGGGAACTGGGGTGGGGAGGAGGCTGCAGACTGGGCCACTCTGTGAGCAATGCCCTTCCCCCATCCCTGCCTCAGGCACATCCTTCTGCTTTGGAGGAGCAGAGGTCTGCTCACTCCCTGCTTTTCAATGTCATGTGTGAATGGAGGAGCCAGGGCTGTCCATCCACCATTCGCCTGCCCAGTCCTTTGGAAGCAGCTGTATCAGCCAGCTGATGCCCTGGGCACAGCCTTCCTAGGGACCATGCAGCACCTGCGATGGCAGAGAGGAGCCCAGTGGCACCTTGCTGGGCCCAGACCTTAGGAAGGACCACTTGGCGTGGAGACTGGTACTGGGAACACTATGGGCAACATGAGGACAACCATCTCCTGGGGTTGGGATTTGCCTTCTCCTGGTGCCATGAGTCCAGCCCAGAGTCTGTTGATGAGGTGTGTTCCTTCGATGCCACATATCAGAGTCACTATGTGGGATGCACTGTGTCCTCCCAACATTTGTTCAGTTTGAAGCCTTAACTCAAAGTGTGGCTGTATTTGGATATAAGGCTTTTATGGATGCATTTAAGGTTAAATGAGGTCATGGTGTAGGGCTCTCATCCGATAGGGTTAGTGTCCTGAGTGAGACTGGAGCTCAGTCTCTCTCTGTGCACATGCACCAGGGAAAGGCACAGACAGAAGGTAGCAATCCAGGAAGTGAACTCTCCCCATTACCTGACTCCATTTCACCTGGATCTTGGACTGCTGGTCTCCAGAACTATTAGCAATGAATACCTGTTTTGTACAATGCCCAGTTGTGGCATTGCATTATGACAGCTCTGGGGGTTTGCAGCAGAAGGCTTCTTCTGCAGCAGAAATTGGATGTGTGGTCAGTGCTTCACTGTGCCAGTGTGATTCATTACCTTGGCCACAGGGTTTTCTGCAATTCCCTGTCTCAGGGCAGAAGCATGGTCCATGCTTTCTGTGCCACATTCATCTTTGTGTTCACAGTGAGGAGGAGCCACTGGAGAGTCAGTCTTGGATCCACTTCTGAGGCCAAAGTCAGGAGTAGAAAGTCCGAGACCTCATGAGCTCATTCCTTGTGCAATCACAGAGCACTGGCTATTGGTGCAGGCATCAGGGTTGGCCCTAGTGAAAGAGCTGTGATTCAGAGAGGTGAAGTTTCAATTACACCTGAGGTTCTGGTGGTGGAGACAGGTTAGATCCCTGTGCAAATGGGTGAACAGGAGGATTTGGATAGTGATGAAACCTAAGAAGAAAAGCAAAAGGAGGTGATGTGACTGTGTCTGAGTGTCTTTTGCTTCATGTGGTCAGAGAAGCCTTCCCTCCCTGAAGAGGTGACCTATGAGAGATGATCTGACAAAAAGAAGGAGCCAGCTGAACTGGAATCTGAAGAAAGTGTTCCTGAGGGATGGGGTGGGGAAGGGCGAGGAGGATGGGGCAGGGATTACAGGGATGAGCCACTACACTTGGCTCACCTTCAAATTTAATGCAGAGATCAGGTATGTTGAGAAAGCGTTTGAAAATTCTGTAATTTTCTCAGCTGCCCTGGAATCTGGGCAGATAGATGCCCCTGGTACACAAGCACTGTCCATTGTATGCTCTGCTGAATGTAACAGTCAGCACAGATATGTAATCTTCCCAGGCATTCTGCAGTGGGGCTCAGTCACAGCTCAGCCCTCTCTCCCAGCTTTTCTGACCTGCCCTCTCCCTTCCTTCTGGGAGATGGATGTTTCTTTGATGCTTACCTTTGACCATCAGGAGAGATCTACTGCCACTTGTGAACTTACAGGTCCAGTCCCTTAACCTAGCTGGTGACCCTGGCAGTATCCTCACCAGAGAAATCAATGGATTGTCATTTTCTGCAGCTCTGTTCTCTCTCTTCGCAACTAAAGTCACAAAGCCCTTCTTTTGCCAAATACAGAAATTACTGCATAAACTGCCGACCATGAGACTTGGAGGTCCGTGAAGTGTTCCCTGCAATCCCAGAGCTGAGGAAGCTGGGACGCGGCTCTGTGGTATCAGCTGGTGATCTAAACTTCAGTGGCCACTTAGACAAATAGCTCCACAGAGGACAGAAGGCTCACACTGAAGGCAGCCTTGAGGAAAGTGAGCAAGGAAGGATGTCTCTGGGCTTCCTCAGTGGTGTGTGGGGAATCACTGACAGAAGTGCTTAGCAGAAAAGAGGCATTCAGATGGATCCAGGTGGTTGTTGTTGGCCTATTGTTGGAATTCTACACCTATGGTAGGAGCTGTCACAGCATAATGGCTTGAGTGCTATGTCAGGTGCTTCCAAGATGGCAGCCAAGAGTTGGTGTGGCATGCAGTGCAGCCCAGGCAGATGGAGGGTGCAGGCATCTCACCAGAGTGTAGATGGCCAAGATATGAGGGATTTCTTTGAGCCGCATTGCTGGACAGACTGCCAGATGGATGATGGATTGGATGTGGAGTAGTTCCGGGGCATGGGGGGGCTCACTAGGACTCCAGACCCCCAAGGCTGGTGAATTCCACCTTCCTGATAACTTGGTATTTTAGCCTCATATCAGCTTTGTGAGGCTAATGCTGCATGTTGAAGGTAGCTGGATTGGTTAAATCCTGCAAAAGAGAAAACTGTCTCTTTTGTATGGGAAAAAAATTAAAGGGACAGTTGGCATATTGCTAGAGAATTATCTCAAGCTGATTAATGTGATTATAATGATTAATGTGATTATAGCAGTTTATATGTGTTTGTTGGCACTGGAGTTGAGTTTACAGCACAGACTAATAGTCCTTAGAAGCTAATGTTGTTGCTTACCATTGATTTCCTTTATGTGTTTTGGCTGTGTTCTTGGGTCTTACTTAAATCCACTTCTTGCACAGTCTCTATGCTAAATGTGCCTCTTCTTTCATTTTCTTTTTTGTTTTTGTTCTCTTTTCTGATTACTAATGTATAACAAACCACCCCAAAATTCAGTGATGTAGAATGACGATCATTTAACAATATACACTATGCTGTATGAGACATCTCATGGCTGTGAGATTAATGGTAGAGTTAAGGCCCACCAAAGCACCTCTCGGGGCCAATACTAGCTGTTTGTAAGCAGAAGAATGAAAGCTGATCTGGAGATTTCCAGGATAGAAGACCATGTCTGCACAGACACAGCTCTCAGATGTATCACAACAGTGCTCACCTTATAGGAATGGCTTAACCTCCTATAATGAAGGACACACCTGTCATCCGACTTGCCCTGAGTGCAGGTAAGGGGACGAATCCCGATGGGGACCCTCCTGGCCAAGTGCACGTCTGACCCCTGACTGTGAGTAACTTCTCGTTCATCATGCACCTCAGCTCTCATGGTCCATCTTTTCAGAGCCAGATAGACAACCTGGACATTGCGGTGCCCCAGACTCATTGTCATTATGAGTAAGATCCATAGGGAAACTTCTCTCTGGAGAGCTGGGAACCCATTTAGAGAGGCTGTAGCCTGCGTGCTCTTTTCTGTTTCATTTCTTTGTTTTAGGCCTCAGCAGGGAAGAGCTGAATGATTGGGAGAGAAGAAGAAGCCTGAGGGGCTGGAATGATGAGCAAGCATCTTCGTTCCTCCGTACGACAGCTAGAGGGATGGCGGCAAGTCCAGGCTCAGGGGACTCTCAGCTAGACTGTTTGCAAGGCAGTGGAAGCACCACTGAGCTATATCTCTGCCCCAGTTCTTGTTTGTTTGTTTGCTTTTTGCTATGGGGGATTGAACTCTGGACCTTGTGCTTGTGGGACAGGCACTGGAAACACTGAGCTAAATCCCCGGCCCCTCTCTGGCCATGTTTTGGAACTGCAGTCCCCTCTGAGCTCTGTGTGTGTTGGCTTGTTTTTATTTTATCTCCTTTCCTCTCATGTAGCTCGGGCAGGCTCTTACCACTCCCTGCTCTGGCAAGACCCTGTCTTGTCTTTGTGAGGCTGTCTGCTCATTTTTCAGTTTGTGCTCGCTGCATGGCCACATGGATGGGGTTATCCTTTATCTGTCCCACAGGATAACCTGTCATTTGGCTGGATTTGTAGCAATGACACCAGAAAGATCAGACGCCAGGCAGCATTATTCACGGTGTCTCCCAGTTGCTTCTGGTTCCTTCTCTCCTCCCGGTAGTTTTGTCAAAGGTCACCGTTTTATAGGCAACAGAGTTTGAATAAATCATTAAATCCTGAGTATCTCAGTTTCCCTGTGCTCCAATAGCTCTTCTCCAAGAAAATCACTTGAACCAATATATATCATATATATGTATATGTATATGTATATGTATATGTGTGTTTGGCGTGTGTGTGTGTGTGCGCGTGTGTGTGCGTGTATTCAAAACGGTGTTGGTCTGGTTTCCTAGACTAGACTTATATTTCAAGTTAGAGGAATGGAAGAAATGTTGTGATTTGTTTGTGCCCACACCATCCACCTCGGTGACAGTGCAGCACTCTGCCTCTAACTGAACAGAGCTCAATAGATTGCAAACCTTCTGTCCATGTTTTCTCCCAAGATATTTGAGTTTTTAGACATTTGGTTGGCCCAACAAAGGAAGTAGACAGTGTAGGTGGACGTGAATGACAGCAGGAGCCCATGAGGCTCTTTTCAAAGAAGATGCTTACATGTCAAAGCAACGCAGCTTTAGGGTTTGGGGCATTATTTATGGAACATCTCTGCCTTCTGGTCTGTGGGCTGATCAAAGAGCACCCGACTCAGCAACTGAAGATGGGGGTTGAATCCTGACTCAGCCACTGAGCAGCCCTGTGACCTTGGCAAGTCTCACCCTCATTCTGAAACTTAGTTTCTTGAGCTATAAAGTGGTGGTAAAAGAGCCTCGTATTTAGAATCAGAATTAAATAGTATCAGTTTTTTTATGGTGAGGGTTCAATGACAGAATTTATGGGAAGTATTTATAGAATGCAGTAATCCATGTTTGTGAATGTTCATTAGTGGGCAAGGTCACGGGTGGTTAATTCAAGAGTTTAGACTGGTGATTTAAACAGCCAAAGAGGCTGGGCCTAAGGGAAGGAGAGTTTGCCAAGTGCCATATGAGACGAGAGGATGCTTTCTCTCATCAGCTGCTGCCTGATGCCTAGTTCAGGCCCAGGTGGCCAGATTTGATTTTCTCAAAGAATCCAGAAATGTAGAGTGACAAGATTCCTTTTGATTTAAGATGTTTCTTATTCATTGACAAATAAAAACACTCATAAAAATACAGTGTAGGACAAACAAAATACTCTGCAACTCATCTCTGTCCAATACAATGTCAACTTTAGATCTTATTCAAAGGTGACCCTGAGGGCACAGAGATAAAGTGTGATTTCACACTGTATTGCCCTGCTATGTGCAGCTGCAAACCCTGCAGGTATTGCCAGAAGTAACCCAAATAGAACTCTGAAGACTGAAAAGACAGGTGTGCTGGTTAGGGACCCAGGAGGAACAGCATAGTGGAGACACCTAGTACCTTCTGCCTGGTGGGAGAAAGAGACCCAAGGCACCTGACTCCTGACTCTGAGCCTAATAACAGAAACCTTTCCTCTTTTTCAGTTGTCTTGCCTCAGGTATCTGTTATAATAATAGAAAGCTAACACTTTTTTATATAAATATGGTTATTTTACTAGGCTGGTGGTACATAAAATTTCATTTAACTCAATAAATAGATTAGGGAAGTCTAAATAATATCAGCTCTGTATGCTGATGCATTCCTGCGATCCTAGAACTCTGAAAGGTGAGGCAGGAGGACTACAAGTGTGAACACACTTGGGTAATTTAATGACTTAATGAAAAGCTATAAAAAATAGAAATAACAAGGTTCTGGGGATGTAGCTCGTGTGAACCCCCTGGGTTGAGTCTTCAGTCCCACAAAAAGTCAGTAAATCATACTAATGAGAATATACTGGTTGTCATATATTACTATAGTTTTGCAACAGTGAAAGAAATCAAGTAATCTATATGTATTACTTATTTTTTAATCTGTATTACTTCTTACAGGTACATGTGAATTTACTGTTGTCTCAAAATAAAATGTTTAACTAAAGAAACTGTTTCTGGATTAAAAGCTGTCAAGCTGGTCTCATTCTTTTTCTAATTTCTGTGAAGATGTCTAGACCAAGACAAACTCTATGTCTGAAACCCTCAAAAAGGCAACGAATTCTAATAATTTAAAACAGTTTCTTTGAAAGAAGTCCAAACTTTGACCCGTGATAGAGCTCAAGTTTAATAATGATTTACATACTTTGTTTTGTACTTTGGGCAGATTAGAAAGAATTTATTTTTCTGCTTTCTTTCTGTTTTGATTTCTCACAAGTCAGTTCAGTAATTCCTACTTCAGAAGTTGTGAGATAGCACTCTATTCCTGAAAAGTAAATTGTGTACTCTCTGTCATCTTAGGATATCTTAGTTTAGATGAATTATAGGAACGAGTCCTCCTACTGTTTGAAGGCTGGGAACTACTTGATGGGGGAGCAGGAGGCAACAAATCTGTTGCCTGCCAAATTTTTCTTGAAGAAACAGCTTTCCTTTCTCAGTCTCTACTGAAAACAGGACCAAGATGTAACTTTGGAAACCTCTGTAGCTCAGTGGAACTATAATCAAAAGAAATTCATTGATTCATATAAGAAAATGGATTGACAGAGAGCCACTCATTGGTGACACACAGTTGTTTTAATTCACCTATATTTTATAGAAAATGCTGCTCTGTCAGATTTCTTACTTTAATTGTGCACAGATTTCTCCATCTCTTTCAGTCTGTGTCACACTGACCATAAAGTAGGTATTTGCGAGGATATCGGAGGGATCAATGACAGAAAATCAAGAACTGGATTTTATGTGATGTTATTTGTCAGAGGTTGGCATTACTGTAGGGAAATGAGGTTTGGTATATTGAGCACCAATGAGGTGCCACCCTGGTGGCATTTGTTAAGGAAACTAGGAGTATTTGAAGCAAGGCCTCTGGTGAGATAATTTACAGGCTACATTATAACAGTTTTGAACTGCATTATCTCATTTAGTTCTCGCACAATCCATGTCGAGCAGAATTATTACTAGTCATTTTGTAGGTAAGTGAGCAGAATCTTTGATAGGTTAAGAGGATGTCCCGCTGTTGTTAAGAGCAGAGCTTGGGCAGTCTGATCTCTGACTCACTGAGTTCTGTGTGACCTTCTTTTTTTCCTGTACATACATATGAGTTTATAAATTAGACACAGTAAGAGATGCTATCCTTATCTATACACTCAAGAACTTTTCATATCTGTGATTTTCTACATTTTTGATTGTTTTGTAGTTTTCTCATTGTACTTTCTGTTTAGATTTCAAGTCATTTTTAGATATTTTATATATAGATTTGATTTTAATGGTCTCTTATTAATCACATTAACTGATAGATTGCAGGTATCTAGATACTTTTCATATGTGTATTTTACAACTGATCACTCTAATGTAAGACAATTCTTAGTAATTCTTAAGTTTCAAATGTGAAATCCCAACTTCTGCAAATAACTGTAATTTCCCTTTCAAATAGAAAATCATTTTATTTATTTGTTATTTAGTCTAATTGTGTGGGCTATTAACTCTGAAATGTTATTAACTAATAAATGTAGTTATTACTCTTTTTTCATTAATTATAGTAAAAACAATTTCTTGGTTCTATGGAATATGATGCTCACTGATGATTTGAGAGACATTTTTATTATGATAAAAAGCAATTTCATTATTCTCTTCCTGAAACATAGAAGTAGATATTTATGTTATTAGAATGAGAGCTACTGAGGTATTTATATTTAGTTTTTGCATAAAATAGATATAATTAATATTAATAGATCTAATGGTAAGTGGCCTATATATTTTTCACTAATTTATTTTGCTTTAAAAATCATAGCTAAATATGCATAACATAACTTTATCATTTTAACCACTTTAAGTGTATAGTTCTGTGAAAGTAAGTATATTCACATTGCTGTACGGTAAATCTACTTTTTTTTTTGAGACAAGGTCTTGCTTTGTAGTTCAGCCTGGCCCTGAGTTCACTATGTAGCCGAGGCAAGCCTTGAATGCAGCAATCCTTCTGCCTCTGCCTCCCAAGTGCTGGGATTACAGGTGTGAGCCATTACACCCTGCATTGTGGTATGTGGTACTGATTGCTGGTGGGCATGGGTCACCATGCCCAGTATTGTTGTATGTAGTTATCGGGGATCAAACCAGGGACCTTGCACTTGCTAGGCAGGCACTGGAACCACTGAGCTAAATCTCTGGCTCAGTAAATCTACTTTTGTAATAAGTACATTCCACCCATATTAGTAATTATTTGTATATACCGTTAAGTTTGCTAATGTTTTACTCAGAAGGTTTTAAAATCTATTTTTAAGTGAGATTGTTCTGCAGTACTTAAGGGTTTATAATGTTGTTTGCTAGCTTTATGAAAAGAATTTATAGCATTTTTTCATTCTTAGATAGCTGTGATAAAATAGCAATTATTTTCATATTAAAAATTAGAATAAAATGGTGATTAAATCATCAAAACCCATAACGAGTTGTGTAGATAACTCTTCCCCCTGTCTTGCATGGACTATGTGAGACTGACCAGAAGCACCTGACCCTCCCTTTCTCCTGTGCAGGCTACAGGGGGTGGGTTTGGCCAGCTGCTGCCCCTACTGGTATCTTCTTGCCTCTCCTGAGGTTGCTTCAGGGCTGCTCACTAGGCTGCACCGATGGGAATCACCACTAGGCCTTCTCTGCTCGCTCAATGACCTTTGCTCTGCTGGGGTGAGGGGAAAAAGGGAGAGAAATCTGGGCCCCCTTTACACCCCAGCTCCCTAAACCCCAGTGAATGCGGCTAGCCCTCTCCAAGATCCCTTGATTTTGGACCCTGTTTTTCACAGAGATGAAACAGCTGTCAATCACACAGCTCATGGTGACCCACTTTCTCCTGGAATTTCTGCCAGGACTGCTGAGGCTAGTTTGGAGCCTTGTACCCACTGCAACCAATCATGGGCTTGGATTTAGGTCAATCAGCAGGCCTAGATTTGAACCAGTCACAGGCCTTTACTGGGACCAAGCACAGGCCTGTATCTACTAAGAAGTGCTCCCCTTCCACTACTCTGTCAGTCTAAGGGTCCCTCTCTGGATCCCTGAGCTCTTTTACAGGTGCTATTAAAATAAGACCAGGGCTGGAGATTTAGCTCAGTGGTTCCGGTGCCTGCCTCTCAAGCACAAGGTCCTGAGTTCAATACCCAGTAACCACATACAATGCTGGGCATGATGAGTCATGCCCACTGGCAATCAATACCACATACCACAATGCTGGGCGTGGTGGCTCATGCCTGTAATCCCAGCACTCAGGAGGCATAGACAGGAGGAATGCTAAATTTGAGGCTTGCCTGGGCTACATAGTGAGCTCAGGGCCAGCCTGAATTACAAAGCAAGACCCCATCTTAAAAAAAAAAAAAAAAAGGACCAGTGCTGATGATCCTATAAATCCACAAGGAGCAGTAACTTGAGTCAACCCTTGGGATCAGGGCCTTAGCAGACCTATACTTGGTTGAGTCATGATTTCTATCTGAATCAGCTAGTAAAACCCTCAGCTGATTGGCCATGCGTGCTGACCACTTCATTTCAAAAAATAGTTTCACCAATTCATATTTTCCAGAAAAAATGCTATTTTATAACATGTTTCTTATTTGTATTCTATATTTTAATTTTCACACTTATGTCTTTATGCATAGTTATAAATCTGAATCCTCTTCCTTATCCCAAATATTAATTGCCATATTCAATGAACTTGGAACAGAATTTTTTTCCTCTCTAAAATTTTTTTAATTGAATTCTTTATTGGTACAATTTATATACATCTCACAATCACACATAACATTGGGAAATTTGTACCAATATATGACACAAACCAATTCTCATTTTCACCCATATCCCCACCCACTCACACATCCCCACCCCCTATATACATGCTCTTTTATTTTCTTTCCAAATCATATTTATTCCTTTCCCTCATTACATTCCCACACCAAATTTCCTTTGGAAATTTCCCATTCTACAAAAACTGTCATACTTTCTAGAGTTCATTTGCATCTACAGGTGCTCATATCAAAGATAAGATCTGGCATTTGCCTATCTGTGATCTATTTATTTCACTTATTAGTGTGCCCTCCAGGTGTATCCATTTGCACATAAATGACTCAATCTTGTCATTCTTTATGGCAGAATAATACTCCATTTTATAAAAAAAAACATGTCTTCTTTATCCACTGTCCAGTTGATGGGCATTTGGGTTGTTTCCAAGATTGAGCTATGATGAACTAAGCTGCTATGAACATGGGTGTACATCTGTCTTTCCAATGTGATTTTTAAAATTCTTTTTAAAAGTTTTGTAATATGCAGCTGGATGAATTCTGTGCCTTATAAATCCTTCAGTAACTTCACCCTTTCAGCAGTGAGGTCCTGTGGCATCCAAGCCTTCTGCTCAGCCACCCCCGCCCTGCGCGCCAATCACTCTGCTTTGTGCATCACTTTCCCTGGGTCTGGAGCTTTTGCTGGGGCTGTTGCATTTTTTTTTTTTTTTGAGACAGGGTCTCACTTTGTAGTTCAGGCTGGCCCTGAGCTCACTACATAGCCCAGGCAAACCTCGAACTCAGCAATCCTCCTGTCTCTGCCTCCTGAGTGCTGGGATTACAGGTGTGAGCCACCACGCCCAGCTGCTGTTGCATTTTTGTCCCATTTCAGGTCTTTGACTAACAGACTTAAGAAGCCTTTGCCCACCTTTGCGGCTGAATCAGATCTTCCTGCAAATCATTCATGTGAAAGTGGGGCTTCCATTCATGACAATGGTGTAGCCCATGATCACTTCTTTGTTTATTTCTTTTGTTGATTTCTATGGCCCTCATTCTTTTTATTTTATTATTGTTAAATTTTCATCTATCTATCTATCTATCTATCTATCTATCTATCTATCTATCTATCTATCATCTATCATCTATCTATCTATCGAGACAGCATATCGTTTTGTAGTTCAGGCTGGCCCTAAGCTCTCTGTGTAGCTCAGGCAAACCTGGAACTCAGCAATCCTCCTGTGCCTCCCAAGTGCTGGGGATTACAGGCATGAGCTACCATGCCCTGTACTGTGGGGTGTGGTACTGATTGCTGGTGGGCGTGAGTCTCCACACCCAATATCATATTATTGTATGTGGTTACCAGGATCGAACCTTGCGTTTGCTAGGCAGGCAGTGGAACCACTGAGCTAAATCTCCAGCCTCATTCTTTTTATTTTAATATAAACCCCAGCAATAGAGGATGGTTTCCTGGAGCTGCAGTGGTGGAGTGCGGGTAACTAGAAGATTGTGGATGGAGATTAGATGGGTGAACTTGAAAGAAGTTCCTTCAAGATCTTGGGGTAAAGAACTGATTGGTTTCAGCATAGGGGAAATGCAGACAAAACTCTGAAACATGTGTATAGGAGGTCATCAGAGAGATTTTCTTAAAACAGAAGTAGACTATCAAGGTTAGTGGTGGAAGGGATATTTTCAAAGAATGGCAGGCGTTTCAGGATAGTTAAGAAAACAAAAAGAACTGGGTAAGTTTGGAAGTGAATAGTAGAGGATTTTCTCTTCTAATCTTTTTTATTTCTATCATGAAATGAAGATCAAAGATGAGAGGAATGAGAAAATTTTGAAGGAATAGAAATGATGTGGAGTGGATTTCTTCTTTTTCAAACATTGGAGATAGTTTTTCATCAATTTTCTCAGATTTTGTGAAGAAACTTGTCCAGCATTGAATTTAAGATTGGTCCTAATACTGGCTGCCTGTGACACTGTTTAGTTAACAATTCAGGGTTTGCCCAGGTCAAATAAGTTGTTGAGATAATCTGCCATGTGTTTACCATTTGCTGTTTTTATGACATTTACATGTGGCTCTGGTTAAAAAGAGAAAGTACCATAGACAAAAGCTTTTCTACTTTATTTAGGTCTATGTCAAGATTAGGGAAAGAATCCACAAGCTTCCCCTTGAGTGCTTACAGTGGAGTTATAGAACAATGTAATATTATCTTTTCCTCCTCTATTTCTCCTTACCCTTCTCCTTTTCCCTCCTCCCCTCTTCTTCCTTATCTTTTTCCTCTTCTTTCTTCTTTCTGTGATACAGGGTGTTGAGCCTAGGGCCTTCTCATTGAGCTACATCCCCAGCCCTTTTTCAGTGCTATCTTGAGACAGTCACGAAGTTGCCCAGGCTGGGCTCAGACTTGTGATCCTCCTGCCCCAACCTCCAAGAGTGCTGGGAACACAGGTATACATGCACCAGTGCACCTGGGCCAATAGAATTCTTTTTATTTTCTGAGCATTACTTTCCTTACAACCTACGTCTATACCACATTGACCTTTAGACACATTTTCCTTCTATTAACCCTTTCTCCATGTGCTCCAGCTATTCATACACAGTCCTGACATGCTGTGCTCTCCCCAATCACATTTTGAGCAAGGCCTTTGTTTTTGTCCAGACCCTCTCAGGGCCCTTCTTGATCCTCATACCATCTTCGTTGATCCCACCCCTTTTGTCCTCTTTTATTCCTAGGGTGTCTCACAAAACATGCCGATATACACCTGCAAAGATGCAAGTAATGTAATATTAGTTCTGAGACTTGTCCCTTCTTCTCATGTGAACCCCTGAATTGCCACCAATCCTCAGAAAGGAAGTTAATCAGTGAGAACACTGTTCCTTTTCATATCTCGTTAGATGAAATGAGCTGCACAAACAACTCTCAGAAAGTCTTTCTCTGAAGCATTAACTCTTGCATGATGTGACATTAAAAATCAGTAAAGTTGCATCATCTGTGTAAAACACTTTGAAAAACAGGTGATATCTTTTACCATGCTGGGTATCTCTAATGCACACTTGAATACTGAAAGTTCTTAAAAGTCTTACTGAAGTTAAGTTTTTTGAAGCCAATACATATTCCCATATTTGTAAGCAAAGGACTAAGGTCATGTAACTCGCCCAATGGGTTATAGCAAATACATTGAAAAATGGTGGAATCCATTTACATACATGAGCTGTATGTAAAATGTACCAATAAAGAATTCAATTTAACAGGGCATGGTGGCTCACACCTGTAATCCCAGCACTTGGGAGGCAGAGACAGGAGGATTGCTGAGTTCAAGGTTTGCCTGGGCTACATAGTGAGCTTGGGGCCAGCCTGGACTACAAAGCGAGACCCTGTCAAAAAGAAAAAGAAAAAGAAAAAGAAAGAAAAGAAAAAGAATTCAATTAAAAATAATTCCCCAACCCCTGGGCTACAGCCTAGTTCTGGTCTGTGGGCCCCACAGCAGGAGGTGGGGAGCAGGTGAGTGAGTGAAGGTCTTTCTTTGCTTATAGCCACTCCTACTCCCTATCCTTTCCTGAACTGCCTGGGTTCTGCCTCTGCTTCCTGTCAGATCAGTGGCAGAATTGGATTTTCATAGGAGCTTGAACCCTACTGTGAATTGCCCATGTGATGGATCAGGGTTGCCTGCTTTATATGAAAATCTAGTGCCTGATGACCATAGGTGGAGCTGAGGTATTGATGCCAGCACTGGGGGGGGGGGGCAGCTGAAAATGCAGATTAATGCCAACAGGGAGGTTTGACTGCCCAGACACCATAATGAATCAATTGCTTGCAGACTCAGTCATCTCAGTGAGTGACAATTGACAAGATGAATTTTGTGGCAAATGAGTTGATGTCTTTCAGTTGCACAGATGCATCCAGACATACTTCAGGATGGAATCTGATTATTTATTTAGGGTGTGCATGGCACTCATCATTTTATTTACCACTTCTATGTATGCCTCTTTCTCACACTGTGCACTTGTCTCAATCAGTTTTGGTAAATCCCAAAACTAAGTCTGGCCAAAATAAGTAAAAAACAAATATCATTGCACAGCTTCTTTAGGAAAAGCAAAGACACAATGATGAGATTGCAGGATACTCTAAGACTTCCAGTGGAAAGAAAACTGCATTAAAAAAGACACCAAGAGTTTTACTTAAATTATAGGTTCATTGGAATATATGATTCATATTTTCAAAGCCCTCTTTGAGAGGCAACTGGCTTCTCAACAAGCCATGAAACCTTCATAGCTTTGCCACAAGAAGCACAAACTCCTTAACAGACAGGTGTATAGAGATTTTCAAAAGAAAAAAAAATGTGAATCTCCTCCTGCTGCAACCTGCTGAGTACAGGGATTACAGGTATATGCCACTGCAACCAATTGTGCCTATAGAAGAAAACAGAAGGAAAACAAAAGGCCACTAGTTTTTCAGACGTGTTTGCACTGAGCTCATCATTCTTAGGGGCTATCACCTTGGTAAGCCTAAAAAGTCCTTCACTACTGGTGAAGAGTTGATGATGCCTGATTCTAAGGACATCTGACATGAACTTTTTAAAGAAAAAATTGATTTTATGTTTTATAAACGTGATGATCACAATTGACATTGAGAAGAATTTGTACCTCAAATTTGTACCATGACATAATTCTCATTTTTCCATTCTCCTGTCCCCTCATAACACCCTTCCCCC
>PVIC010010990.1:5296-42438 GCA_004025085.1 Thryonomys swinderianus
AGGCAGGCGCTGGAACCACTGAGCTAAATCTCCGGCCCAAAAGTAAATTTTTAAATTCAGGGAGACTATGTAAGACTCATTTCATTTTAGTTAAGCCTCAGTTTTCTGTCTGTACATTGGAGTTGGGTAAAAATATTAATAATGGACATGATAAAAAATCTATTTGTATAGTTTTTTTAAACCCAAATAAGATGACTTATAGAGAGTATCCTATTAACCCCCCAAAAAATGCAGTTTCTTTTTATTAAAGTTGGCATCATTTAAACTGTAACCAAGATACCTAAAATCCCTTTCAAAAAGATTTAGCAAGAATAGAGCTAAGAAGTACTAGACCCCAGGATAAAATTCTCAACTAAGTCCCTTCCTAGAAGTATGTTAGCTACTACACTATTGACATGTTTTAGAGGCTTGATACATGCGTATCATATATTTAAATTATATTTTACAACAAGTCACTCAATATGTTTACTGCAAAAACATTCAAAAACATCAGCAAAGTGGATTTCAGTACACATTTCCAGTGGCTTCATCCCATTCATAGAGTTATTCAATAAAGACTCAATGTATGAACAGGTTGATTATATCTGAAAGCATTTAATTCAACAGGGCTTGAGGAGGGAAAAGGCCTTTCAGAAGAAGCCATAAATCAGCAAAGTCAAATGCAATAAGCCAGTGCCACTATGAAACCAGAAGAATAATTGTAAACACATTTAATAAGCAGATTAAACACGAGGAGGAAATTGTTAAGGAATTCTTAATGATTCATGTTGATGGAATGCTTGAATAACAAAGCAGACAATTAATCTAAGACAAGTGGAAATTAATGTTAGTGATTTGTGGCCTGGAGTTAGAGGTCTAGTAAGAAAGAAAGGTAGAATGGCTTCATAAAAGAGAGAATGAGAAAAATAAAAATCCAGATACATCATGTAGAGGCACAAATTCACAATGATGAATGTGAAAATAATGTGGACTTAAAATGCACCAATAAACTCAATTTAAAAGAAAGAATGAGAGGAAAAGGTTATGAAATAAACATTGTTTTCTTTTAAATAAAATTGAAGTTGGGCTTCAGAAAAAAAAATGTCTAGGTCAAAATAACTCATTAGTAGCCACTAAGAAAAGGATAATCATTTGAAATTATCTGCCAAAACAACTGAATTCATGGCAGGGAAATTTTTGCACAATGTCCATAACTGTATTTGTGAAAATCACCTGGCTCTCTTTTGGGCTGAGTCTTATTTAGGGTGACAGAGGCCTACGTAATAGAACAGAGCAGTCATGATTTGCTTTCACTGATCATTTCTGAATTCCTTCTTCTAAAGTGGTGCATTTTATATTGAAACATATTGTGTATCAATGCACTTTTTCTTTGTTCTTTCTTTCTTTCTTTCTTTCTTTCTTTCTTTTTTTTTTTTGAGACAGGGTCTCGCTTTGTAGTTCAGGCTGGCTCTGAGCTTACTATGTAGCCTAGGCAAACCTCGAACTCAGCAATCCTCCTGTCTCTGCCTCCTGAGTGCTGGGATTACAGGCGTGAGCCACTACGCCCAGCCAATGCACTTTTTCTAATGAAATCTACTGAAAAAAATAAAGATATGCTCTGGGAAGATGAGGCAGGAGCATCACAGGTTGCTGCCTGGTCTAGACAACTCGCTAATTTAGTGAGATCTTTTCTTAACAAAAAAAAAAAAAAAGAGAGAGAGAGGATGGGTGGCATAAAGTTCAATACATACACCCTAGTTCAATCCCCCATTGCTCCCTCAGAAAAGAATTTTGACTATGCAATATAATATATAATTTCAACATTTCTCAAAATAAGTCTTTCCAATCTTCAGAGTGATTTTTCCAAGTAAATAAAATAAGGCCATATCATTTATTGATATACATAATTACTTATTACTGATTTTATATATTATTAGTTTTACAGGCTTTTTCACTTCTTTTATAAATTACTTTTAGAGATATACACACATTTGTCATATATATATATATATATACACACACACACACACATGCACTTGTATATCTTAGTTATATAAATGTCATACATACTAAAAGTAAATAAAGGGAGAAAGCTAAATTTTACATAAGGAATTATAGTTTACAAACGTTCAGAGGAAATAAATATTTCACACTTAATGCAATGGCATGCAAAATTTACATGAAAATTCTCATGGGTAATTTTTCTCTCACTGACTTATTTCTTATTTTTCCAGATTGATTGTACTGGAAGGAGATCAGTCCTCCAACTGCCTGGAAAGGGGGATGGTGAGACACAAAGTGAGGGGAAAGAAAGCCAATAATTGCTTGTATAATTTCACAGTATGAGGAGCCTGGAGGTCAGTAGCACAGAGCGGGCAAAGACAGACACTCCGAGAGAGCTATCACTGGAGGGAGTGTCCCAGGGCAGCGTTGATCCTAAGCCAGTGAGGAGCTTGTGGCAATAAGGATTTTAGATCATGGGGATCTTATGTTGAAGACTTAAGGAGAGCATTCATTTTGAAAAAATTATTTTATTGATATATTTTATATACACATCATGATCACAATACTGAGGATTTGTACCTGTACACGACATGACAATTCTCATTTTTTCCCATTTTTCTACCCACCTCTCAACTCCTTGCCCCTATATACATGGGTTTTGCTCCCTTTTTTTAACCACCACATTTTTTCTTTCCTTTCTTTACTTACCACTTACCTCCTTTTCTGTTTGACTGTTTTCTGTTTCACAATATGATACATTTTAGAACTCATTTACTCATTTTCACAATATGATACATTTTAGAACTCATACCAGAGAAAAGATACAGAATTTGCACATCTGTGGACCTATTTATTTCACTTATGAGTATGTCCTCAAGGTACGTCCATTCAAGTATAAATGACTCAAATTTATCATTCTTTATGGCAGAGTAATATTCCATTTGAGAAAAAAACCACATATTCTTTATGTAGTTTCCAGGCGATGGATATTTGGGTTGTTTTCAAGATTTAGCTATCACAAACTGAAGTAGGTGGCCAAGAGAGCAGGCTAATAAGAGTCTTGTCCCTCCCTCAGGGCAAAATTTTTCTCTTTTTTAAAAATTTGCTTCTCAAAGAACCAGGATGTCTTCAACTGACGTACACTCGGCCTTCAGTGTCAGAGTATCACGGGACCATTAAGACCTGAACTTCTGACCAGAGGCAAAGCAGGCTTATGTTTTCTCTGCCTCAACTGGCGAGCAAGGTAATACTGGGCCTTAGGTTGCTACAGTCATACTTTAATATGAAATGATTCCTCCCCCAAAATTTATGTAGAATGGTTCTCTACAGACCGCTTTATTAAATAGTTCACCTACTTATTAGTAAATTATACTTTGTTAAATATATTTGCCTTATTTCTGTAAAAATTATTTTTCCTAGATTAGAAGTCTTGGGGCCAAGTAGTTTGAGAGTAGAGGAAGGTATGAACTGAAAGTGGCAAAGGCTATTCTTGGTTCCCCTAACCTTATGTATTTTACTTTTTTTTCACTCACATTTCTGTGAAAAATTTTGCCTGTGTGTGTGTGTGTGTTACCAGGTTGTTTAGTGAAGCTGCAGTCTCTAATAGAGATTTAAAATATGTTTCACATCTGGCTCAAAGTTCCTTCCCAAATATTAGTCAAAGAGATTTCTTATTCAGTGTCTTCCATGATTAACCATTTCTCTGGTTTGATTGTATACACTGAAAAAAATGTCCTTGTAACAATTTCTAGTGCAACTAGGTGGATAAGTGGAGCATAATGAGAAGCAGTTAGGCCATGAGGACTCTGTCCTCATCAGGGGATTAATACTCTTTCTTATTGTCTTCAGAATGATACAACTTTATTGTTAAACTCTCAGAAAGTAAACAGCATGCCTTACCGAGAGATGGCACCTCCAGGAAAATCACTTACCTTATCCAGACAGTACACTATATTTTCATTCTCTTTCTGGAAATGTTCATATTAATGCAGGTAATAACACTTTGTTTATATTTTATAATTTTGGTTTCAATGATTATTATTATATGACCAGCATATATAATGATTACTTTCATTGTAGGGAGCAGGTACATGTAAATAATATACCTGAGTTATATTTTCATCTCCTTCCTCTCCCTCCTCTCTGCCCTATTCTCCATCTCTTGATCTCCTTCCTGCTCGTAAAAGATCTATCTCCCTCTTCCCTATTATCTATCTTTTCTTTTGTTCTTCAGTTTGTTTACACTTCAGGTCTCCTGTATGAGAGAAGCCATGTGACGTTTAAGCATGTGTGGCCAATGTATCTCATCCACTCCTAAGAGGAGCAGGCTCACTAGGGTAGGAGTGAGTGTTGACAAGCTGGGAGTTCATGATCCAAGGGTGAGGTCACCCACCCCTTTGCTTCCATCACCTCCTTTTCTGCCCTCCTGCCATGGGATGGCGAGGCCCACACCAGATGGGAGCACAGCGATCTTAGACTCTCCAGCTTCTAGACTGTAGGAAATAACTTTCTGACCTTTGTAGATCACTCGGTCTGAGGAATTCGTAGAGCAGCACCACACAAACACAGCCAGTGTGTCCTCACCGGTCTAGGCCCGAGTTTATTCTACTGTGCTTGGCACGGTGACGTCTACCCCTGGATGCAGACCTGTTCATTGAACATGAGCTGAGAAAAGGTCCAAATCATCCAGGAGACATGAAAATATTTACTTTTATCCTCATTCTGTGTCAAAAAATATTCCTTAAACTCCAACTGTTTCCCAAAAATAAAGTCAGCAAATTTGTTGATGTATCACGCTAAATTCTGTGTCATTGTTCAAAACTCAAAGGGTATTTTGAGTTTGATATTGCACTATTCAGTTACTAGAGGGATTTTACTTTATGTCATGGCAAGAACTTCATTTTTTCATCTGTGTTTCCAGAATCCCTGAGAAAATACCTACTGGTGCATGAATCATACAGTATTATCACTGTTTATTTATGTGCTGCATGAATCATACCATATTATCAGCATTTGTTTCTGTGTCTGCTCTACTGTTAAACTAATAAGTCTTTGAAGACTGAGATGACTTTATTGATTTTTAAACTCCCTTGGTTGAGACCACATCCTGGAAAGTTACGTGGTTCATAATAACCATTTGAATGAATAAACAAATGTTGGCTGCCAGCATGCATTAAGAATGCTTTGCTGACTTAAATGTTGTCTCACATATAACCTACCAAATTTGCTCGTCACCACAGTTCTTTGCAACAGGTACAATATTCCTTAAACTGGAGTCTTTGAAATGGCTCAAAAAGATGAACTGACATCTTAAAATTACTATGTTGGTTGGTAGTGAGGCAGAGCTTGATGCTTGGATGTAAAATGCACTTTAAATAGCAGTTCCATGATTTCCTTTAGTCTAACAAGCTATAAATCCTCCTTAAGAAGAGTTCCTAAATGTCTTCCATTGACCAATTTTGTATTCTTGTGGATCATTTGCACTGGAATGTTTCACATAAACATTACAAGTTGTTTTTTTTACATTAAATATACTTTTTAAAGGGCATTTATTTGGAAGCAAGTAGAGCAGGAGGGTAAAATTTGATGAGGTAATTTCCTATACAAGTGAAATTCTACATGGATAGACTGATGGATAAGTAAGAGGGAAAGGAAAAAAAATTGTGATGGTAAAAAGTCAAGGAAAAAAACTCACGTATATGGGGGAAGGGGGTTTTAGGGTGGGTAGAAGAATGGGAAAAATGAGAATTAAGTTGTGTCATATACTGGTACAAATTCTCAATGTTGACTGTGGTTATGATGTGTATATAAAATGTACCTATATCACAATAAAAATATGAAAAAAATGAAATACTCATCTTCAGACCAAATGAAATTGAGAGTACACATTTCACCTTCTTAAAGAGGTATAAGACAGTCAAATAGTCCTGGAAAATGAAGGTAAAAAGAAAGCACTAGATGAAATAAGATAGCATTGGGGACACACTTCTGTTAGATGTAAACTGAGACAGTAGAAGTAATTAGATAAAGAGAGAAGACAAGAGACGCTGTTGGATTATTTTTCTTCTACACCTTGTTCTGATGGACATGACAGACCTTATGATAATTTTCCTTCTCCAGGCTTGACCCATACATTTTGGATGACACTGGATACACTTAGAGACCTGAATGTATCCCAGAAAACAGATGCTTAACTAATTTTCCATTCATTTGCCAAATTGACTTACCCATTTGTTGGCACATGAGCACAGTCAGAACAATAAGGTGACTGAGAATCAATGCTGGGACTTCTACAAAAGCAACCAAAGAGGGGGGCTCTTCTTTATGAGCTGTGTGTTAAAACAATGTTATGATACTACAGTAGCTGATATCTTGCTTATATAACTATTAAAACTGACAGCACCACAAGGAGTCATGAGATTAAGCTGAACTAGAGAAAGCAGAATTTAAATGGTGATATTTTTAAAGCCTTAGATCTAGAAACCTAAAATTGCATGAATGTGGCTTAATTGGTTACACCAATCTTCTATTTGTGATAATAATAATCATTGTTATTAAATCACAGTTATGTTCTCTGATGCTTTTGAACTACCTAAGTGAACTGGCCCAAGATAAGAGCATCCCTATAGGATTATACGTCGGTCAAAAATGGGAAAAGAAAAACAACAGGGGAAAGGATTGACAAGTTATCAGAAAATTAGAGTTGAGTTTTTGTACAAAATTATTTTAAACACACGTGAAAAGAATCTAAGCTGGTGATAACATTAGGTCTGAGGTTTCTAATGATAGGTATTTAATAAATGTTAGTTCTCTTTTCTCTCTTGAAATATGAACCATTAATGAAGTAGAAGCACTCAGTGATAAAGTAAAGGTAGCCAGTTCCCTTCACACCTATCGCATTCATTTATTTAATGAACTGCTCTGGGTGATCTCAGGCACAGTGGTTCAATGGGGACACACTGTTTGCAGTGAGTGGGTTTCAGGGAAGGTGAAATATTGAGCACCTCAGGCCTTGAAATGAGGTGTGTTTTAGTTAAGATATTACTAGAAGCTGTAACAATGTCCCAGTGGTGCAACAGAATATTGCAGTAGCTTATATTTTGCTTATATAACTATCAAAAGTTAACATTTCTGGTCAGCAGGTGCTTTAAGTTCTCCTCACCTTGTGCTCTGGCACCTAACTTTATTTCACCATTTTCATTCACAAAGTTCCACATATTACTTCTATTTGCATTGATTGGTGCAAACTCATCTTCACAAGACCACTATATACGAAGAAAGCTGGGAAGTAGAGTTCATAGTTGAGCAGCCAATTTGTAGAGACATCTTAGAGAAAATAAAAATGATATTTTAAATTAGGCAGCATTTTTTTTTTGGGACAGGGTCTCGCTTTGTAGTTCAGGCCGGACCTGAGCTCACTATGTAGCCAGGCAAGCCTGGAACTCAGCAATCCTCCTGCCTCTGCTTCCTGAGTGCTGGGATTACAGGCGTGAGCCACCACGCCCAGCATTATATGTGGTTACTGGAGATCGAACTCAGAACCTTGTGCTTGCGAGGCAGGCACTGGAACCACAGAGCTAAATCTCCAGCCCTAGGCAGCATTTTTATAAGGGGTTAGTCATTAACCTGTCATTTCCAGTCATACTAATTTATGTAAGTATGGTTCAATTATGCAGCATATGCATTTATGCTAACACTTCATTTTAATATTGATTTTCTAGGGTGCCATAATCCATGATACCAAAAAATAACGAGGAAGCATCACTTTATGATACCAACTGATGGTGTCAGTGAAGTTAAATTTTTTCCAATTGGTGGGCTCCACTAAATCCTCTAAGTATACACTAATTTTCATTAAGTCGAACTTAGGAGGACCCTTTACTTTCTTTCCTCAACCAGACACTATAAATACAGATCTGAGAGAGCTAACCATATGAATTCTTATATTTTATCTGGTTTTTCTTAATTGCTCCAGAAATTTTACAGCCAATTCAGGTGTGAGTGAAATGTCTTAGGTACCAAATTCTATAGGGAAAAGTATCTTTCCTTTCTATTTGTAGTTCATGACTGGTGACCTTTTTTAAAAATAAGAGAAACATGTGCTCGCTTCAGCAGCACATATACTAAAAATAAGAGAAACGTGGGCCAGAGATTTAGATCAGTGGTTCCAGCACCTGCCTAGCAAGCGCAGGTACCTAGTTCAATGCCAGGTAACCACGTACAACAACACTCGATGTGGTGACTCAGGCCCACCTGCAATCAATACCACATACCACATACCACATACCACGGTGCCGGGTGTGGTGGCTCATGCCTGTAATCCCAGCACTTGGGAGACAGAGGCAGGAGGATTGCTGAGTTTGACGCTTGGCTTGGCTGGGTTACACAGTGAGCTCAGGGCCAGCCTGAACCACAAAGCAAGACCTTGTCTAAAAAGAAAAAAAAAAAAAAAAAAGACAGAGAGAAAAGTGTCCATTTGTGGTTAATAAAAAAGTCTCCACACATAAGAACTTTCAAAAATAAAGACCCTAAAGCAAAGTTGAGTCTGTACTTTTTTCTATTCTAGATTTGATGAAGAAGTGGGTAGAAAAAAAAATGACTGGAGAGAAAACAGTGATGTAGTGGTAAAACTGGGGTAAGGAGATCTTTTTTATTTCTTCCCTGCATCCTTCATCTTAAAAAATATGACTTTTTCTGTCCTCCTGGTCTAGGAAGAGGTCTTCTCAAATGAAGGACTTGTACTTGCTCCAGAGGAATGTCAGAAAATTTTCTCTAGGTTTCGGGCCCTACTCCATACTTGGAGTGGAAAGGTCAGAGGGGGAAGTGACTCCTGCTATGTTTGCTCAAGTACGCAGGGGTCTTACTGCGGAGTCCATGCCCTGAGCTCCACCACACGGCACCATGTTGATTTTTCCTGGCTCCTCCCGCCTCGGGGTGGCAGCCCTTCCACGCTTGCTCACTTCCTTTCATCTTTAACTATGACTGGGTCTGGAGCTTCTATGGCAAAGTGTACTGCTTTCATCTCATTGAAGAACTTGGTGTCTCCAGGCAGTGGATAAGTTTGCAGTTATGCAGGTATCAGTTTTAAAAAATCACCAATCAAAATCTGCCCATCCTCTAAACTGTAAATAATGATATCAGAAAGAACAGTTGAAGACACATAAATTCACTTATAGAACCATATTCTTTGAAATTAAATTAAATTAATTCCTTAAGTTATATTCCTAATAGCTCCTTCATGAAAAAGAAAAGAGTGGAATGTATTCTTTTGGATGTATTTTCTTTCTACCTTTTTTTTTCTTTTCTTTTTTGAGAGAGGGTCTCGCTTTGTAGTCAGGATGCCCCTGAGCTCACTATGTAGCCCAGGCAAGCCTAGAACTCAGCAATTCTCCTGCCTCTGCCTCCTGAGTGCTGGGACTGCAGGCGTGAACTACCATGCCCAGCACTGTGGAATGTGGTACTGATTGCTAGTGGGTGTGAGTCACCACACCCAATATTGTTGCATGTGGTTAGTGGGTGTGAGTCACCACACCCAATATTGTTGCATGTGGTTACTGGGGACTGAACCAGAGACCTTGCCCTTGCTAGGCAGGCACCAGAACCACTGAGCTAAATCCCCAGCCCTGGATGTATTTCCTAATCTTTTTTTTTTTCTTACAATGACATTATGTTGTGACTCAACATTCATTTGGTGACATAGTTTCTTCATCCAATACCTGTGGACTTCTTCATGAGTCATGCCCCATTGGATGCTCATCTATCAAGTTCCTAGGATGTGGTTTAACCATCTTGTGAAATGTGTACTCTACTACTTTGTATTTCTTTTGCTAGGAGGAAGCATCTGTTTCAATACTTCTTCAGGGTTTCAAGCTTCTGCTACGACGGCATCTTTAACGCATCCAAGGCCATTCTGAGCATTACTACTCAACAGGTACAAGAGTTAGGAATATTAGAAATATAAACTGAAGGACATCAGAAGGCCACAGCAGTGAGGTCTCTGACTTCTTCCTGTCCTCCTCACTCCTGGTCACTTTGTCTGCAAGTGGAGTGCCCTCTCAATCAAAGTGTCAGAGTCCGGGTGACAGCTTGTTTCTGGGTCTGGCCGCACAGTCCAATAGATAAAACAAGTAATGAGTGGTGGTGAAAGCAGACAAGTAATTATTTTTCATTGTGGCAACATTGGAAATCTTAGTAGTTTACAAATCTAAAATGTTGTTTCAGAGTGTTAGTAAAATTCTGAAGGTGGTATAAGAAAGGGAAAAAGCAGGTAGTCAGTAATGATGCCTAGTCAAGTTGAATCAGTCAACTGTGATCTGGTTGATCATTATTTCATCCCAGTTTCTCATGGTTTTGCTTGTGCCAAGGGAGAGAGCTGCCTGCAAAGGTTCTTGTTCCTGGAACTTGGCAAAAGCTAAGGGGAGATGTAAGTCCAGGTCAAAGGAACCAAGTGGAGTTAATAAGGACAATGTCTATGCCCTCCGTCAGGTTTAGAGCACCACTGTAGTTATCTGGACTCCGCACTGGTCCTCTGCTCCAGTGTTCTGAAACAGGATGTTGCAAAAGCTGGTGATTAAAAACTTGTTAACTCTGATGTCCCTATAAAGGTTGAAAATAGCTACCTTTATCTTGGTATCTTTAGCCTTGAGAGAGAAGGAGAAACACGGGATACATTTGTGATTAATACTAATACTCTTGAATGAGTAATATATGTCTAGGCAAAGTTGAACAGGAGTCAACCCAAAGATTAAGATGCCAAAGGAAATAGATGAACTAGGAAGACAAAGATCCCAAGCTTTTTATTTACCTGTCAGACATGCACAGGCCCAGGTGAGGAGTCAGTGCTTATAGCAAAAACTCCTTCTAAATCCCAGTACAACAGTGAAGGATAAAACCTAAGGAAATCACTTTGTCTTTCTTCTCTCTGAAAAATTTTCTACAGAAGGTGCCTGGAGAAAGGAAAGCTACACGAAGAGATTCCAAGCACACTATTACCCTTAGGCCACATCCTTTTGTCTAATACTATTTTTACTGGGCTATCAGCATGTACAGAAATCAGGCATAAAAAACTATATTCTGTACATTTTTGGTGAACATTTTCAATATTGTTGCAGCACAAATTTAATTTTATTTGATGCACCTTATCAGACAGAAAAATTCAACTTGACAATTCCAGCAAGTTCTTTATGAGTAGTCTTTTTACCCTTTTTTTTTTGCAGTGATTATCTTAAAATATAAAACCAAAATGCTTTACAATAAAACAAGATAAACATTTCACTGTGGCTCAACGTGCGTGAACGTATAACAAAGCCGTGACAACCCACAACATCTAGGGAAACACTCCCTAAGCCACAAGATTTAACCACTCTAATATGAACTTCTGAGGATTAGAATAAGAAATGCAGAAAAACTACCTGATTTCTTCTCTGACTGGGGACAACCAGTCACCAGGATGGAAGAGGATTACAGTCATCTCCTCTCTGGTGTTCATGTCTCTTACGAGCAGCTGCTGAAGCCTCTTATGTCATATAAAACTTTGATGAAATAAATTCACTTTAGTTTTCTCTTGTGAACCTGTCTTTTGTTTCACAGTGTTGGTTGTGACTCTGATGATGATTGAGGAAAAAAATCATATCTTTTCTCTATAGCACAGCTATATTGATGCTTTGACTCAGTGAACTAATTCTACCAGCAGTTTCCACTCCTGTCATAAGCAGTGCTGTTAATTTCCACGTGATTTTCCTTAATTTTCCTTATGGTGAACAGAGACAGGATAAAAGTTTCACCAACTCTTCCCAAAGATATGTTAATAAATTTTTGTTTTGAACTATAGGTTCGTTTATTAGGAGATTAGTCAGTGTGAACCTTCCTCTAAGTGTAAAAATTGTCTTTTAAATGAGTTTGAGGATGTTTTTCAGGGATTTGAGTCCTTTTGTTAAGGACTTTAAAGATAATTATTTAATTTTCCATTATTGTACCAAGTAGATATTATCCTCATTTTCTAGATTAAACACACACAACTAGAAAGTAGAGAAACTAAAGCACAATGTTATGAGTCTTTGACCAACAGCATGTGGTTTAAGACCATCTGATTCCCATCACTGTGCTTGTAGCCAGATAACATAGTGATAAAACTGAGTTCTGAGATAGCAAGTGTGGGTAACAAGCCCCAGTGGTGATAAATTAGTCCTGGTGTTTGACCTTTTGGATCTTTTTTGAAAGTTGAGGCATTAAGCTGTCTTGCTCATCAGCCCTTTAGAAATGATTCTCACCACCAATCTAAGTCAATTGGGTCTTTCAGTTCCTGGAAAAGCTGCAATTCTTCTTGCCTGAAAATCTTAATAGCCTTCTGCGCTTCTAGAAAGTTGGATTCCTAGCATCATTTCTCTACATTGGCTAAGTAATTAACATTCTATGTCACATCAGGTCCTTTTTTCTACTCTGTCATTTATTCCAACTTTCTCCTGCTTTTCAAATACCACACTACTATCCTATTTCCCATGCCATAGTTGACACATAAAACAAAGCTCTATAAAAAACAGGCAAGAATTCAGTGAGGTTTCTCTGTTTCTATCTCTGCTTATATCTCTGTCTCTCAGTCTCCCTCCCTCCCTTCCTGGTTCCTTTCCTCCTTCTGTAAGCTAGAATCAAATGGACTCACAGCTGTTCTAAAGCAAAGGAAATAAATGCAAACCATTTTTTAGTCATCTGAGGGCCAAAGTAATAATCCAAATTAAAGTTAAAAAAATAAAATTTAATCCTTGAAGTAAAAGTAGTGAAGTTGCAAAAAATTGAAAGTTTTTACTAGTATAGAGAATCCCGTTTGATACTTTGCTCACCTGTAATCAGGCTGGTCTTGGGCAAACATAGCTTTTGCAAGACGGGCTGAGCTACCACTTACTAACTTAATGGAGTATAAAAAACTGGGGATGAAAGTGCAACTGAGTGGTAAAGTAGCATAAAATAAGCAAAAACAAAGAAAGGGAAAGGAAATTTTTTATTTCCTATTAAGACGAAGAGATGATAGTCATCTACTTTGCAGCTAGTTTTGACCCTCAGGTGTCCACTTCAATGTCAAGTTAAATAAGACCAGTCATGAAAGGTTCTAAATACATCTAAACATAGAGATCAAAATAATTTTCCCTGACGCTAAAGGTAAAAATCTACCTAAACTCACAAGAAGAGAATTGTGAGTTAATATGAATGCCAGCAATCTCACCAACTCTGAGTATATTTTATTCTTTCTAAATTTAGTATTAAAGAGATTTGTCATGGGTTTGGCAAGGTGGAAAATCCTGAAATTCAACCTGAAGTAGATAAAGAAGTGAGAGGGGAAAAGAATGAGCATAAAAGAAAGGAAAATATAGTAAAACTTTGTATCATAACACAGAACATAAAGAAGCATATACAGAGCCATACATATATGGAGTGCAAAGCATATACAGAGTGCAAAGATGAATGAAATGTTTTCATTTCATTTTGTTGTCCAGACAAAGGCCTACTTGGCATTACTTCTTACAGAGTACAGACAGGACCAAACAGGCTTACTAAAAAATTAGTTGATTTTGGCAGAGTACTGGGTACTCAACATCAACCACTATGAGTATATAATGATTAACATTTGGCTTCTTGTTCTTTCATTTACTACTGGGATTTTTTTAGCCTTTGATCATCTCTTTTTCAACTGTTGCTCTTTAGATCCACAAATTATTCACACATACCACATTTGATTTTTCCTTTCATCTTTCTCACCCATTGTTGCTTCTATCCACTAGCTAATGTTTACTGAATTATTCACTTAAGGAAACCCTCTAAGGTATCATATTATCCCAATCCCACATTTCTTCACTGAAGGCTCATAAATAACACTAAAATTTGCCACAACACACCTGGTTTTAACTGGGTTTTAGAAATACAATGTTCCAGGGTTAATGTTTAAACTATAAAAAGCCCATCATTACTATATCAAATATTTGGAGATCAAGATAAGTAATTTTAAAAATATTATTCAAGACTTTAAATAGTGTGGTCAGTGACCAAAAATAGCAGATGGAAAATCTGTTGTGGAATATCATTATAATCTACCGTAAAGGAAACAATGTTAATTATCTTTAAAAATTAATTCTAGTAAGGAACGCAAAAAGAACTCATACATTTAAGCATTAAACAATATGTCAAATACTGTGTTAAACATTTTAGCTACTATGATATGAATATTCTATAGATTTTAACACTGTCTCTCTTATACAAGAAGAAAAATGAGTATCATAGAATCACAAATATGTCTTGGTTTAGATCCACTGAGTCCCTCCAAACTTCTCATGGGCTTAAAATGGTGACTTTCAAAAGGTGATTGGGTCATGGGGCATCACGTTTGTCAGTGGTACAGACGGCACCCACCGTGAGCGCCCACCGCTCATGGATTCAGCAGCGGGCTGAGTGCGCTGCTAGGGAAGGGGGCCAGGTTCGGAGAGGTAGCGGGTTACATCGCGCGTTCCTGCACGGCTCCTTCCCGGCCTCCCGGCTGTAGCAGACTTCCTCCCCAGGATCTTGCTCCACGCCATTTCTCCCATGGAGCTGGACAACCTGTCTTCCTTTAAGTTGTGGGTGAAAGGGACTAAGACAAAGCCCAACTGACCTATTTAAGGAGAAATTGGAATCTACATCTCAAGGATTTAAATGTTAGGTTTTTTTTTAATTGTCTCAACATTATTTTGTATATAGTGGTACTCAATAACCAAAATTTTTCTTATATATTTTCCTTATTTTTTCTTTGATCAAATATAATGTTCAAATATTTGTGTAAGACAGGAAAAATGTTTTCTCTTTGCCCATGCTACATGCATGGCTGTGCCCACTATAATCAAAAAGAAATTAGCCCCCAAAACCCCACATTAATTCAATATTCATTCTCCATGACATGGAAGACACCAAGAGGAACAGTAAATCACAGGGGTTTTTTTTTTAGTAGGTGTGAGGAAGAGTGGGTGATAATGAGACACATGATGGGAGCCAGGGCTTATGTGCTTACACTCTTCATTGGACCCCTGCGTTTACAGAATTAAAGAGACCCTTTTCTCCTGGGTGGAGGATGGTGCTTCTCACATGAGGGTCTTAGAATCCGTTGTGATCACCTTCAGGGGGGGAAGGTGGAAAAAAGTAAAGTGACCTTAATCTTAAAATATTTATATTTTATTATTCCATTAACTATTCTTTTAAATATTTAATATGTTAAGGCACCACACTGAATGCTATTACTTAAACAATGTTGCAAGCCTACGGGGGGAAAAAAAAAAAAAACAAAGAACAACTATATTGTTTGCTCCATCCCACCCAAGTCCCACTTTAGTCATTTCTTTTTATATTGCTACTTGTACTTCTAAATATGTTTAGACATTTTTGGTTCTTCAAAATGTGTATTTCTTATTATGACTGAAAACATTGAGCTCAGAGTTGCCACTGTTCAATGCACGCTTCCTTATCCTTGTCCATTTTCCATCTTATGAGAGCTTTTAAAATTAATATTAAATGACAAATGATAATAACAGATGTCATAGCTTAGCCTTATATAAAAATCATTTCCTATCCCTGTGTACAAAAGTTTATACATAATTTTCTGTAATGTATGGTTACTACTAATGGTAACATTTCTTTTAATTTCTTTTTCTATAAAGAATGCATTATTTTGTGATAATCTGTATATTGCTGACTTCTGAGATCATATAACGTTGTTATTTTCCAGATATTTTTGACCATAGTCAAAAATCATCTGAAGCATAGTTTTCCATGTTTACAAAATGGCTCAAGTTCTATTAAAGGCCCCTATAGTTCCCTGTTTCCTTGCCCATATGATATTATACAGTGTAACTCTTAGTTCTATTTTAGAAAGTTTCAGAGATAGGTTTGCATAAACATGTTTTCAGTCAACTCTGTTTAATGTTGTCTTCTATACCCTGAAATTGTCTTTAGTACATAATTTAGTTCTCATCACAGTAGTGTATGTTTATATAATTGTACATTATAATTGGTTTTGCTTTTATAATATGAAGTAAATTTATTTTATATTTTTCCTTGGATCTAAATTTCTGCCAAGCACAGTACATTTCACAGACAAACCACTATTAAATTCTTTTGTCATCAGTCTATTGAGTACCCAGAAAATCTTTCCTGCCAGTCTTCGAACTGAAGTAAGAGATGTAAGAGCAGGGATCACAATAATGCAAACTCAAACTTTGCTCATCAAAAGTCATATTTATCTTAAATATTTATTATTTGTAAAATTTAAAAATAAATTTGGAATTTTATATGGTTCATGATGAATTATGTAGAGAAGTAATTTTACTTTTACAAATTTCTAACATAAAACAGGTTAATCTTAACATGCCATTGAGCTGATTTTCTGAATGATGAATGATTCTGTGCAGCAAAGTTGTAAGAAATTGTGTTAAAAGAGAAAAGGAAAGAATAAACAAAATTATCTTTTCAACTTCTCTGAATATGGAGAATGACTCTTCTAGATTCTACAGCCTTCTAGTTTTTAGGGTAGATGATGAGGAGACAGGAGTTGCCTTCCTTCTTCCTTGGTAGGAAAAAAAAAAAAGATAACTCAAAGGAAGGCAGATAGCTGAGGAAACATCCTTTTTTTTTTTTTTTTTTTTTTGAGACAGTCTGGCTTTGTAGTTCATGCTGGCCCTGAGCTCAGGGCAAGCCTCAAACTCAGCATCCTCTTTCCTCTGCCCGTGTCTCCTGAGTGCTGGGATTACAGGTGTGAGCCACCACACTCAGCATTGTGGTACATGGTAGTGGTTCCTGGTGTGTGTGGGTATTCTTGTATGTAGTTGCTGGGGATCAAACTAGGGACCTTGCACTTGCTAGCCAGGCATGGAACCACTGAGCTAAATCTCTGGCCTGACATCGTCTTCTTAATGGAGAAGTGCTAAATGATTCTTAAAGAAGATAAATGGGTTTGACAAAATAGACAGTGCCGAGAGTGTGGTCCTCTGTTCTCTAAGGTCAGTGTTTGAATTTTATTTTCCATCTCTGTAATGTGAGCATATTCTCCCTTGATTAAAGGAATTTCAGGGGGAAGATCAGAGACAGCTGTGTTCCTCTTTGGCAAAACAGTCCGTAGGTAGATAAAGGTAGATCAGTAAAAGTTCTTTCTTTTGCTTTGGGAAAGGGATCCAGGGAATGGGGGAGGGCTCCGAGAGACATTAGGGCTGCTCTTCGGCTCAGCATATCAAAACACTGAACTCTGGAGTATTAATTTCCATGGCCCAGCATTAACAAGAGAAAGAATAACGATTTTATTTAATCAGAGTTTTACAGAGCACTGGCAGTCTTCAAAAATGAAGAACCAAAAAAGATTATCTTTTTTATGGTTAAATTCAAGACAGTTTAAGTGATGATGGAAAAATGGGACTGGACAAAAAGTATGAAGAAACAGTAATGCATTTCCAGGAAGAAGCCGAGCAAGTTCGCTCTTTAGACTCCCTCGGCCTCTCTGTGTGGTATTCCTTCCTTCCTGATGTGGAGCTTGTCCTACTGAAATTAGTGTCTTCAGGAGACAAGAAAGAGTGACCTCTCTAGATTTTTATGGCTTCATCTGAAGGAGAGGAGTTGTAGTCCCTGTTCTGTCTCTGGCTTGTTTCTTTTCTAAAACTGAAAGTTTAATTTTTTCAACATGCTATATTACTATATTAACTGAAATTCTAAGCTTCCTCTTTAGGAACTACCACCTCATTTACCGGGTATCTCTCATTTTTATTGGAAATATATGTGCTAATAAACATCTGCTTGTTTTCTCTTGTAAATCTGTCTAATCAGTTATAAAGGTTGGAGTTAAGAATCAAACAGTGAGAGGGAAGTATTTCCTTCTCTACAATGCCCACAGTGGTTAGCTTTTATGACTCATTGTAAATATTTGGCCTTTTACTCTGATTGAGGTGGACACCTTTGGAAGAGTTTGAACAATGGTAGATCTGAATTACATCAAAGCATCTTTACTCTGGCTGTAGGATGATGAATAAATTAGGTTAAAAGCTAAAGAACAAAATGAGACCAATGAGGAAGAAATTGTAATGCATGTACTTAAAGGCAGCTAGATTTAGGACTGTGGAGGTGGCGAATATTGAAACAGTGGACTAATTCCTGCAAATATTTTTTTAAAAGAGCTGATAGGACCAAGCATGGTGGCACATGCCCGTAATCCCAGCACCCTAGGAGGTTGAGGCAGAGGGTCACAAGTTTAAAGCAGCTACTAAGCTAAGAGACACTATCTCAAATCAAAAGAAAATTTAAAAGTTCTGGTGATGTCACTCAGTTTAATCTGGAGCATATACCACCCTCCAAAACAAAACAGAAATTCTCATTAGACTGTAGGTGTTTGTATTTACAAGATACATGCGTACACGCGCGCGCGCGCACACACACACACACACACACACACACACACAGGAGACAAGGACAGAGAGACAGTCATATCTCCTGTGTCAGTTCCTGTTTACAGGCCAAGTGAGTGTAGAACTGATAATTTGCAATTTGACTTTGTAGTGTGGAAATCATTGGTAACTACAATAAATACACACAACTGGTAAGAAAGTTAAGACATGAAGTAATGTTAGTTTCTTTGTTGAATCTGTTCAGAGTGTAGGAGCTTTTCCTACTCCACAGAGACAAAAAGACTTTCTTATCCTTCACTAAATACAAGCGGTGACTATCTGCTCTAAACTAGCACGGTTAAGAGCTTCATTTTCAAGGATCATTCCCAGGATAAATGTTTCTCTGCTAGATTGCCATTTGTTAGTGTTCAATAATGGCTACTGTCTTCATCAATTTATTATATTCATATAACACATGTAATATTTATACACAATACTTACATGTTATATTTTTGGACATCTCTTTCCTACTTAAGTTTGCTCTAGGCACTGTGAACAAAACACAACACAATAACCCCCACCTTCAAGGAGCTCTCTTATTTTTTTATTTTTGGGTGGAGACCAGATGATGAACAAGGAAAATCCTAAGGGAATGATTACTGTGGAGAAAACATGACATACAAGGTGAGAAAAGTTATGCTGGGTGAGGTATGAAGCCAGCTGAGGTAGTTACAGAGGAAAGGTCACACTGGGAGATGGAATGGCTAGATAAAGAGTAACAGTTTCAGGAAAATTGAACAGAAATACACTGAGGTAAAACTTAGCAACTGTATTCTAGTAGTAAAAGGAGACCATAGGACTGGAGACCAGTTATAGATGATAAAGACAAGGAGCATAAAAGCTCATTACTCAGTGTCTTCTTACTAGGAGCAAGCCAAGGAGAAAGGTATTTTGAAAGAGAAATGATGACCAGTGCCCTGGTTGCTGTACAAGAATTCATTTGAGCTGGGTTTGGTGGTTTAACTGTGTAATCTCAGCGCTCGGGAAGCAGAGGCAGGAGGATTGCTGAGTTCAAGGCTTGCCTGGGCTACATAGTGAGTTTAGGGCCAGCCTGAAGTACAAAGTGAGACCCTGTCTCAAAAACAAAAACAAAGAAGTCATTTGCCTTACATTAGAGGTTGTAAGAAAATTTTTTTCAGCCAATGTAATTCCGCACAAAAGTCTAATAATGAGGAAAATAAATCCCTTCAAAGTATCAGGAACTATTAGTAGTAGTAGCAGATATCTTACCCTCATTTGTATGCATTTTTCTTGCTTTGGTGAAGTTACAAAAGAGAAATAATCCAAAAGAGAGAAGGCAGAAAGACAGAGCGAGAGCAATTATCTGTGGTGATTTAAGTGAATGATGTGGGTCCTGCTTATTATCAGAAGAGCTGTTGCTTGAATTTCAGAATTTCTTTAAAAACAAAACAAAACAAAACAAAACAAAAAAAACCCTTGTTGCACTTCTGGCCCACAGTCAAGGGGAAACAAAATCAAGCTCCTTACAAAGTAAAGTCCAGGGACTTGACGTCATATTCAGGTCAGCAGATCCTTCATAGGTGGATAAAATAGTACTTGGATCATTAAGAGGGATAGAGTAGGAAGGCTTTTCCTTTTATAAAAAATCATTACTTTAAGTACATCCTTCTCCCCTTTCAAAAGGTAGGTTGTTGTTTAAACGTTTAAATGTCTAATAACTCCCTTTATTTTCATGTGGTCTTTCTCCTCGTTGCCAAGTATATGGCCTTCGTAATTCACTAGAAACGTTCAAGCAATTCTCCTTATTTCTCTATAACAAAGCATCCCATATATAGTGATCTAAAGTGTTCATACTCATGGATTCTGTGGGTCAGGATTTCCATACAAGGTTGCAAGGCTTTTCTTACAATGTCTTCATGGCTGCTTCGTGAGGTCTTGGGTTTTTGTGGCGATTTGCAAATGACTAAGTATGGCACATAGCTGAGGATTAGAATCATCAAATTCCCCAAATAGGCATCAAATCTGAGATCAGTTGAGGCTGCTGACCAATACAGGACCTTTTTAGAGGATTTTCTCCATAATAACAACTGGATTCGAACAGCAAATGTCTACAGAGAGGACATACAAGGTGGTGAAACGAAGTAATGTTGACTTTAATGGCCTAATCTCACAAATCAGTAACCTTTATAAACTGAATCAGTCACCCTCTTAGTATGAATCAAGAGAATGGGCCGTATACCTTGCTTTCTGCTGAGACAAGTGTTTAAATTTCGGAACCACTTAAAAATCACCACATAAACTATGTGTTAGTCTAAATGTAGCACACAGAGGGCTAAACATATGCACAAGCATATACGCTTTGTTCATTGTTGGATATATTTCCATCATCCATTCTGTTCAACAAATAGTGCATATAATTTGGGGATTACAGATCTGTATACTTCATTAGAGAATCTAGTGGGTGTAATGGAACTCAGGTGGGGGCCAAACAGTGTGTGAAATTTCTCTGAAGACAGGATTGGTCCGGGAAAGAGCACATATAACATTATACATTGCCAAAATGTATTTTTAGGAACTTGTGAAAGGTTATCTTGTTTTTGTTTCCTGGACTCTACTTATTGTCCTCTTGAGGCTTGGTGCTGTGGGCACTCGGTAACACCTAGAGAACACAACATGTGAACTTCAGGAGAGCACAGGTTCTCACATCCCAGTGACGGATAAGCGGACTTGAGAGTCCTGATTGTGCCGTGTCTGTTCAGACATTCTGCTGTACTTTTCACTTGCATTGTTCCTTTACTAGCTAATATATCACTCTCACTTACCCAAACTGAAGAGAACCTATGTAGAGAAGCATCATTACTGACACTCTTTAAAGAGAAATGAAATAAAAACAATTGAATCCCAAATCCTTTCAATATTTTATCAGTCAATTATTTTATGCTTTTATCAATGAATTTTAGAGTTGTGTGATTTTAAAATTGGGTTAGTTGAAGAATGATGGGACGGACTGGCCAATAAAAATGAACAACCAATCAAGGTCCGATTTCTCAAACATAATTAATAATTATCTTCTTGTCATGTATAAATCTATTTTAATATTTAAATGTATAGCACATAGTATTTTTTAAAGTTAAAGCCTAATTTTGAATAATTTAAATTCTAGATAATTGGTGAATAATTTTCAGCTTTCACCATGCAGACAAAATGAGCCTTCAGTTCTTATAGAGACTGTCAGTAATATCTTTGTGAGTAGATCTATTACAGGGTTCACACTCTGGTGTGCCTGCCTCTCATTTATTGGGAGTATGTAGTACATGTTCATTAGAGTGTTGAACCACTAAATTAATGTCTAGGTGGAAGTCAAGGATCCTGAATAAGAGTTGATGAGTTGATGATTAATCAAATTCTTTTGATTATCCTGAAGAGGGTGACTTTTTTAGCATTGGCTCATAAACATATTTTTGGCACCATATTATATGACAGAACAAGAAACAGAGCTTATGCAAAAGGATTATTAATTACGAATACTTGAAATATGTGAAGTTCAATCAACAATTGTTATTATTAAATCACAAAATACATCAGCTTCTAAATATATGTTAATCCTGTATAGTGTACCATTAATTTATTTTTCTTGACTTATTTTCCCCGAAGTTTCAAACAGTGAGGTATTATTATGAATGTCTTTGCTTGATTTATAAAGACAGTTATAAAATGTTAAAACATCTCTAATGTATTTCATTTTTTGTAAAAAAAAAAAGCATAAAAAGAAACAATGGAATTGGTGAGGTAGGGATAGCACTGAAAAATTCTGACATAAAAAGCCATATTCATCTTCTTCACAATTTCTCAAGTTCTTCTAAGATAAAAGGGCCCCATGTATACTTGGACAATGAAGTTGCCTTTAAGTCAAACTATTAAATAATTTTAAATTGGAAACATTAAAGGAATAGGATTCCATAATGGGTGTGTGTGTGAGAGTTTGTGTGTGTATTTTAGTACAGAACTTCTTCACACTGAGCTAAGTCCTGGATCTGCTTTAGGATTTAGATAGTATTTCAAGACAATTGCACTTCAAACACTTGGCAAACATCCCTTTGGGACCATCCTCTTCCTCCTCCCCAGAGAGAAATCATTTTACTTCCCACATTTCCATTGTACTTAAGAACAGAATTTTGTTATTTGTTTTAATATTCTTGTGGTACAAATACAATTTCTAGAATGAGTAATAGATTGAAGTAGCATTCTTATCTACTCTCATAACCTCCTTATTTCACATTTCAGCAAATTTCCTGGTCTTTCAAAACTTTTTTATCTAGTACTTGTCACAAGAGATGAAATCTACACAGTTGACACCAATTAAGGTCAAATTAATTCAGATTATTTACTGAAATCATAGAAAGCATATAAGTGAATCATATTTTCAGTTTTGTGTTTGTTCAGAATTTGCTTTTTATGGTATTCCCCATAGTAGCTATTTTGAATGTCTTCTATTTTCCAAGCCCTTTCTGAAATATTGCATAATTTTATGAAGCATATTTTGGATTTGTAGCAAAACATTATAAAGAATCATTCTCTTCATTTACACTACTGTTGCTTCCCCACCAAAACCACAGATGTACACATGAATACTGACTCCTACAAATGTAGGAAAAAAATTGATAAAATCAATTTTAAAAAATGAGAGTATATATATGGAGAGTATATATGGTTTAGGAATGATGCATGTATAACTTCTATAGAGATCAGGCAGGTAACGTGTTGCATTTGTACAGTCTAAATCCCTTTACTGTGGACAATACCCAGTAGACCATTAAATAGGCATTCCATACCAAAATCCAGGCTTAAACTATACCATTGCCCTCATTCAGAACTGCTCTAGCTTGGCACCCAGAGCAACACTTCTGTAGAATGGCTATTTAAGAGAACAATTTAAATTACCCAAACCTGATGTGTCAGCCCCGTTCCAGCAGTACAGCTCCACTCAGTATCACACAAGAAAGAGCCAGTGTGAGCAGTTATCTAACAAAGCCACCCTCCCAGTTAAAAGAAGGGATCGACTAGTAGACTCCAAGTGGACTCCCTCTTGAGATTCTGAAATCTGAAACTTCCAGTCATCGTCTCCACATGCACGGGTCTTGGGTTCACATAGCTCCTTGCTGGGCTTTGGAGCCTACTACTGATAGCAATGGGTATCTTGGCTAGTCTCGGGGATCAAAGGAGAACTGAAGTTTCCAGAAAAACTCTAAATGCGGGAAGTACCAAAGTGCTGGGCACAGAAGAATGCCTGACTGGGCTAGCTTACTTTTGTTGATTCCTGTATCTGAGCAAGCTACGGAGTCACTTGAACTGGAAGCACTGAAACTTCTGAATAGAACAGAGCTCCTGGAATGAAGGTGATTTTGAAAAGTTCAAAGGTTAACTTATTTGACAAGCTAGGGCAATTATGCCAAAAACTAAAGTTTTACAAAAGACCTTCATCTGTTTGACCTACTCTAAGTGAGTGCCATTGAGAGAGTGCAGCACATTCATAAATGAACCTGTTTCTTACATCACAGAGGCAGGAATCTTGAGATCAAGGTGCCAGCATAGGTGAGTTTTGGTGAGTGACCTTCCTGGGTTTGAAGACTATGCACATATCTTACACCAGAGAAGAAAGAGAGTTTTCCAGGGTTAATACTAATATCTTCACGAAGTCTCCTACCCCATGATCTTTTCATGTTCAAAGATATGATTACACTGGTGTTAGGATTTTAACATAAATTTGGGAGGACATTCAATCCATAACCATATCCAATCCATATAAATATAATGAGGCCAATTTAAGGCAATGTGCTTGTATAAATGTTAAAAGATTTCATCAAATGTGACTCTGTTGAATTTTTATGTGGCCTTACAAAATATTAATATTTCTTATGACACAATGTCTCAGTTGATGGTCTTGCACAAGCAAAGTAGTTACACTATCCTCAACTTTGTGTGAAATTTCCTTAATGTTACTGAAGGATTTGCTTAATTTTTCCTGGGTTCCTTTTTTTTTTTAAGGAAACAAAGCTTATGTATGTAGGGGTGAGGAACTGGGGGTGCAAGGGAATGGGAAAAACTCAAACTCCTGCCATACACTTGATGCTGTCCACTTCCAGGCTTTCTGCTCCCACTGGGTCTGCTCATTAGGGTTTAGGGGCAAACAACACACTCTACCAGCAACTTGCAACCATTAAGGAACAGAAATAATGTAAGAATTTTCTCTTTGTATCTTTCAGTGAAAGGTCCTGGGAGCCAGTCTTCATGCTTTGGAGAACAGTCTGGTGAGTCTCTGTTGGAAGCACCTAAAGGATCAATTCTGAGTTTCTGTCCCTTGTTATCTCTTGCTCCCACTTCCTGGGGATATGTCCCAAATGAACTTTCCCATCTGAACCTTTGGCTCAGGCCCTTTTTCTAAGGAAACACAGATAAGAGTAAGTCACTATTGGGCCAGAGGGTTAGCTCAGTGGTTCCAGCGCCTGCCTGGCAAGCGCAGGGTCCTGAGTTCGATCCCCAGTAACCATATACAATGCTGGGCGTGGAGGCTCACGCCCACCAGCCATCAATACCACATACCACAGTGCCAGACGTGGTGGCTCACGCCTGTAGTCCCAGCACTCGGGAGGCAGAGGCAGGAGGATTGCTGAGTTCCAGGCTTGCCTGGGCTACATGGTGAGCTCAGAGCCAGCCTGAACTACAAAGCGAGACCCTGTCTCAGAAAAGAAGGGGAAAAAAAAAAAGAGTAAGTCACTATGTGATTCTTAGCTGATTCTCCTGGATGAATTTAAATTCAAGTATCTTTTTGATTAATAATTTGAAAATACTACAAATGGCAAACTCTTTGTAGCCCAGAACATTAGTGATCCTTTAACCTACAGAAAAGAAAAAAAAAAACATAGGTGTTATGATTCAGGAGCCCAGCAGATATATTACTTGGCAGTTTAGGAATCATATTAAATTCCTTCTTTGGCTGCTCCTCCTCTTCTCTGTCTTCCTGCTGTTTCCCTTATTATCGAGGCAAACAAAAACAACACATGCTCACTGTTTGTATGAGACATACATTTTAAAAGCGAGTGGTGAAACTCCATGACTGGTGTCTAGATGAAAATGATTTGAAAACACTTCTGACTCTAAAATTCACGTCGGTATCAGATAGATTACACCGCTGGTACACCGCTTCTTAGAGTAGCGGCTGGGATTGTCTTCAGTATGCAAATGGCTGAACTGTCTTAACTGCAGTAATGGCTCTCACTGTCTCCTCTAATCAACACACATTCAAGTGCAGCAAGTAGCTCAGGAGGCAGATCGGTGTTCTGTGGGGTACGGCAGAAGTGCCAAGTCTCTGGAGCTTCAGCCAAGTTCCAAATCTCAGGTCTATGGCCCCAGGGTGGCAAGGAAAAGCGCAAGAGGTCTTCAGTCCCTGTTTCTGTATCTACCTCACCGACCTTACCTCAAAGAACTCTGGAGAACTGGACGAAGCTTACTGAATAAGGGGTAGCAAGGCTGGGAAACAAAGAATAAAGTTTCTGAGAAGCGGTGACCATTAGAAATGTGAACAAGTGCACTGTCGAAAGCCCATTGCTTCTGGACCCCTCCCCCAGGCTTTCTGCAGGTGGTCTGGGGTTTAGACATGGCCTGAGAGAAGGAAAGAAAGAAGAGAGCCTGCATCTAAAATGAATAGGAGAACAAAATATAATGCCGTTTACCTGCAACTATATGCATGTTTTCTCCCTCTAGATTGAACAGCAGTCCAAAAGAGATACTAAATCCATTTATTGAGAACTCAATTGACATGTTTGCATACCTTAATTGTGAAGAGTGCTGAAAGCAACATACCATCATCCATTGCATGTCCCTTGAATTTAAAAGGAAAGGAACAAACAATAACACCAAGAATTTATTCCACAGTTAGGCATTTCACAGTGAATTTTACTTACCAGAAATGGAACCATCCTCATCCTTACACTTATTCTTTACTTTCATGCAATTTTAAAGAACAAACTATGCATGAAAAATGGGAATTGCATGTGTAATGAATTTCAGTCCATAAATATAACAATATTTTGTATTGTTGTCTGAGGTTTACAGAGTCCGTACCATATACATTAACTCACTAAATCATGACAACAGCTCCATGAGGTAGGTATTACTGGATTTACAGGTGAAATACCTGAGACTTAGAGGTTAGTAACATGTCCAAGGAAACACAGCCATGACAAAACTGGGACTCAAATCCAGGCCCTCTGAAAAACATACTTTTTATGTATATTGCATATTAAAGTATGAATTATTTAAAGGGACAAGAAAAATTAGGTTGTTAAACATGTCTCTTAACTTTGCCTTGAAATAGCTTGGAAACTGACTTCTTAACCTGGGGCCTGCTTATCTTGAAGTAAATGCTGGTGATTATTTCAATTTTATAAAATTATATTTCAAATTATACCTTTTTTCCTCCAAATTTTGCTAAAAACAAAATTTAGGTAGGTCAATAGATATATAACAGGAAAAAAAAACTTTCAATAGATTCTTTTGTTCTTGGCATTTCCAAGACATGGTACCGATCTTATCCATCTAAAGTTGAATGCTTAACTATACTGACTTTAATGAATAATAATGCAGAATCTAGTACATGATAGGCATTCTTCAAATATTACATGAATGTGTAACATGAAAGTAGATATTTATAGATAAGCATTTTTTAACTTATGTAACTTTTTTCTTGACCAGACATAAGTGGCTTTAATTTTACATATCAAGTTTATCAGAATTTAGTACTTATCATTTTAGAAATAGGTGAACCAAAATTCAGATACATATCCATAAGCAAAAATAGTATGCCCTTAATAATTACTCTGTTTTAATAGCTAACTTCAAGCTTCAGTCCACCTTACATTTTTAATATCAGAGGAATTAAATATGAATTTTTCCTCAGAAATAAAATCAGAATGTTCATGAAACTAATTGAAAATTTTTATCTTTCGATAATATAGTGGTGAAATGTTAAGACAAAACGACTTTGTGATTAGATGGAATTAATTTAATTTGATCATCACACAATGAAAAAAATCAACACAAGAAAGAATGAAGTATTTGAGAACATTTTTAATAAATAATGTGACAAAATTACTTTTCTGATTATTGGATTTTCAGTATGCAAAATTATGGCTAAAAATAAGAGGCTTCTTACATGAACATAATGAAAACATTAATCACATGGATTGTTCCCTTAGTTCTGCACACCCTTCCTATGGAATTCTTTCAAATTATCTAAATAAGAACATTTAATTTTTGGTGAATACCAGGCTTTTTTGTGGTTCAGTTTTGTTTGGCTTTGTTTTCCACTGGGGTCAGGCTTAATACCTGTATATGAATAAACATACATTTTTATCTTCAAATAGCACCAATTATAAAGTCAATTAAATTTATATAATGACAAAAAGACCATAAAAACATACAGTCAGAAGGCATCATTTGGCAATTCAATGCAAGTAATGCCTCTATTTGAGCTTATAAGGAAATCTTGCAGGTTTCAAGATGGGCCACAACAAACTTAAACCATTTTTTTCTTTAAGTCTAGGAAAAGTATGAACCATCTGGTTACGGCCCATGATAAAGTCTTCACGTTACTTCACCATCTGTCATCATTCAAATATCCCAAATACAAACATAGAGCATTAACAAAACAGGTTAAAAACGCTTCTCAACATTTTTTCAATAAGACAAAAAAGGTTAATAGTTACAATGGTTTACAAATAAAGTTTAGTGATTGTGCTTTTAAAACCAAAAAAAAAAAAAAAGATTAAAAACAGTGCATTACAAAAACAAAAATCAAACCAACTTCCTTAAGTGGCACTTCTGAAAGTTGAACTGACACTAACAGGAAAAACGTAGGCCAGTTAAGATAGGGGTGTCTTTGCTCAATTGGTCATTAAAAACATCTATTTGTTTGATATGCATCTATAATTCTTTTCTGATTGAAAAATAGAACAAAGTTTTTGCTAGGCTTACTTGTGACAGTGACTAGACAACCAGAGACCCAACTGGCTTAGCCCTACTCATCCAAAAGTACGTTTCCAGTAAGAATAGACTTCGATGATCGAAATGAAGACAAAATAAAGTACCACCAGAGGTTGCAAAGAGCAGATATTTACAATGTTTCTACCCCGTTCAAATTGCTTGTAGTTCGGTGTTTGCTATGTTTTTAGATTCTCCCAGCAGTGGGTGGTATGAAAAGACTCATTTTAAAATCATGTTAAAATGAAGTATGCTTTAATTTGCATTAGCAACTGGTTATAGAAAGATTATACTTTGAGAGCCCTTGGCATGAGGTGTATTGATCAACTTTGCACATTTGATCAATAATATGCTATAAACTGGCTTTGTATATAAGCAGTGCAGTGCCATATCTCGGGGGCAAAATGCAAGAGAACTGTCCCGTTCTTTCTTGCTGGCTGATGACGGAAGCAAGATGTCAGTACACTTCCTTTGCCGGAAGCGAAAAAGTTCCAAAAGCAAGGAAAGAGAGAGGCTCCTCCTAGGGTTGAGGATCAAACAATCAAAACTTAAGAAAATTTTAAAAACTGGCGTCCCAATAAGAGGAATAGAAACGACAATCTGTACATTCTGATTGCACGGAACATCTTATCTGGCGTCATGTGTCATCGGACACGAGGCTGCTTGAGAGAGAGTTTTCACATTAGAGCTCCACAGACTCTCTGCTTGTCTTCAGCTTTCAGTTTCCTGGAAAGAGATGTGTTATTGTTAAACTTCAGTGCATCGTAACCGTCTCCTAGGTAGCGATGCGCGTTTTTTCTTCTACGTTTCATTGCTTTCTACTCTTTCCCTGGCATAGGGTGACAGGCTAGAAAGTGCTCGTGAAAATAGATCCGCTTGTCAACTTGAGTCGTCCTGATCGCAGGACAGTCTGTGGAAGTCAGTCCCAAGCTCCGTTTAGCGCAGTGTCCCAGCCTTCCTCCCGGAGACAGGCGCTGAGGTTTGAGAAGTTCCTAAACTCTCCCACCTCCTCAGCCAACTCAACAGCGGAGCTCCACCCTCACTGGTTTTAAATATGGGAATTAACTGTAGTGACTGCTCGTCCTCTCAAAAGTTATTCTTCTTAAAAACCCAAGGATAAAGCTGAAAACCCACTTTTCTAACAGCATTTTCAGGAGGAAATGCAGTTACCTTCACATACCATTCAAGTAGACGTATTTTCATTTGTTATGAAGTTAGAGTTTAACACTCATGAATAGGCAGTAATCTCTTATTAAATGTATTTGTAATAAGAGGAATTCATCCTCAACTTCTCTTTTGTTAAATGGAAAAACATAAGAATTTTTAAAAGATTTTGTAATATGTGGTTTCCATTTCTATCTAAAACATGAAGTATAGATTCCAATAAGGAGGAAATATTTAACTTAAGTACTTATCGCCGTCTGAGAAAATGGTCTCACTGGTCAGGTTCCCCGTGTTTAGAAGAGACTCGGTATTAGCTGACCAAATCAAGCAATTTCATCCCTGAGAGGCGCGTACTACAGGTAGCACACTGTCTTTGAAATCATAAAACTATCAATTTGTTAACTTTTTATTAACATTGATTCACTCATACATCTAGATCAATGGTTTTTAGTTCCCATACATATATTTTACTTGAAAATATGCAAACGCACAGACAGCCTAGATATTCAAATAAACTGCTACTGCCATTTTTTTTTAAGAATAGAAAAAACTTATTGAGAGAAAGGCAGCTTCCATCTAAGATGGAAGAGAAAAAAGTGGGTTACTCAACTACAACTGGCATTTAAAATAATAAAAAAGACCAGTCAGGGAATCTTTAAATTCTCAGAACTTTTGCTGCTGGAATCACAGATGTAAGGGATAGAAAAGTCTGTGATAAAATGTCACATTTCTGAACAGCAATGGATGCTCCTTACTTTCAAGCTGACCTAGCTTTATTTCAATATTTGAAAATGTGAGGAAATTATGGTTACCTCTAATTCTTCATTATTATCTTCTCCTCTTTCATATCCTCCAAGTACTTGCATTTCTGCGATATTTCTTCGACCTACGTTTGCTTGTTCCCTTTGTCTGCTTCCTGATCCTCTTGATGACATTGAGCTTGAGGAACTGGGATCTCTGGGATTATTTGATGTTGGGAAAGTAGGTCTACAGTATGGTAGAATATCCTCTGTGTAATAGAATATAATAAATGCACATCAACACTAGTGTAGTCATTCAGTATATAGAGCATTGCTGTCTTTCTGTAATTTTGAATGGAGAAGTATCAGTAATTTAGGGATACTTTGAATAAATAGAGCACTGTCTTTTAATATTATTATTATATTTCATGCCGGTAGTTGGGGATTTAAGTTGATATATCTCATGTGTCCATCTCAAATTCACTCAGGACCAATGGTACGAAGGGAGGTAAAACAAATATGGAGTCCGACTTGATTTCTAGTTCTGTCCTTCATCATGTGATCGCAGATTATTTTAGGCTTTGGTAGATATTTTTCAAGAAGATGATAATAGAATCTATGCTTAGAAAAGCTTCTATCTAGGGTTTATATATAAACAGGTGAGATAGCAAATCTTTATGCAAACTGTAAATCTTGATATAAAGAAAGAGTTGTGGGGGCCGGAGGGTTAGCTCAGTAGTTCCGGCGCCTACCTCACAAGCACAAGGTCCTGAGTTTGATCCCCGGTAACCACATACAGTGCTGGGCATGGAGACTCATGCCCACCAGCAATCAATACCACATACCACAGTGCCGAGCGTGGTGGCTCATGCCTGTAATCCCAGCACTCGGGAGGCAGAGACAGGAGGATTGCTGAGTTCCAGGCTTGCCTGGGCTCCATAGTGAGCTCAGAGCCAGCCTGAACTACAAAGCGAGACCCTGTCTCAAAAAAAAAAAAAAATAGAGTCGTGGAAACCAAGTCCAGCTTCATGTAACTACTAAGTTGGAGCCAAACTTGAGTTCACTTTGCACCTGCTGAAATACCATTCTTCATTTCAGCAGTACATTTGCTTTGCCGATCTCTGAAACTCAGAAACCTGTCATTGTTGCAAACCTCAAACCACAAGGCACTGTCAAGAGCTGCTATTCCATAGTTTCTATTTCCATACTATTTTAAACTTAGTGCTTTTACTAACAATACATTATTCAATATTCTCCACAGCTTGCCTGCTCCGCCCTTTGGACCCAAACCACACGGTGGGGGTGGTTCTGCACACACCACCCCCATGATTCCCTACTACCTACACTGCCTGAGTGAAAAAGTTGACTTTATGAGTGTCTGCTGACAGTCTTCCTGGTGGAAGGGAAAGAGAAATGCTTGCTTTAGCTCACTGCTGCTTTACTTTTGCTTAAAAATGTACTGTGAGCTGAAGCCACCTACTTACATGGCCAGTTACAGATCTCAACGAAACCTCATCCTTTCCACTGTACTCATCACAGCTCTCACCTCTGACCCACAGTTTCCACTCAGGCCTTTGATGAGGACCGTTGTGGGGGCCATTTCTTGACAGTGCTGGGCCTCCAGTGACCTTCACCTTCTATGCCTCTTTCATAATTTTTTTTTCCTTCCTACTCATTTCAGTTTTGTCAGGTTATAGTATGTTGAAATCATCTCGTTGATACTATCCCTTAAGCCTGTTCTCTACAGGAGTCTTTCTTTCTCTCTTCATTGCTCAAATTAAATTTCTAAAAAAAACAAACTGGACTCAGGAATGCCTTTGTGAGTTCCATTCACTCCCACTAAAATCTATCCCTACCTATATTATGGCTCAAAGACTGAAAAACTTTGTAAAGTTAACTCAATTTCAGTCCTCAATTCTCTTGAACTTCTCAATTTAAACAGCAGCATTCTCCTAGTTTCTAGTACTCTTTTCTTCCTGAGCAACCTTTCATCAGTTCTTTTTATTTTATGAAACTCCATATAAATATAAATATATATATACATATATATATATATATATAATGTATATTTCTTGCCCCACTCACAAGATGGAAAGCTGAAATTGTCTTAGATTCCATTCTCCTTTCAAAAAGCTTGCATACTTAGTATGATTTTGAAGATATTAAACCCATAAGTAAGACTGATTTTGACTTTTAAGTTTCTGATTGCTTTCAGTCATTGTCCCTGCTCCCATATCCTGGGAGTTATTTTCCCATATTCTGCACCTGTTATCTGGGACTTATGTGGCTCTAACACAACTCTGCCTCTTGAGCTCTTCTTTTATAAACCATACTCATTAGTCTTCCTCTCACATGATCTTCATTCGGTCTCCTTGTGATGTAAGCCTTCTTCTAGTGCAAGAATTCTATCTTTGTACCTTTATTACTCAGAGGTACTGCATTTCATGCAATGTCCGCAGTGTTTTCCCACCAGACTAATCTACCATGTTTTCCCAAGCTAAATTTTACCCATCATTAAACACTAAATTTATGTTTCATTTCTACCAAAAAAGAACAAGAGGTCTTTCCTAACTTTGCATCTTTCACAATTGGAGCTAATTCCCTCTTCTGCACTCTCCAGTATAATATATGATGAAAGTTTCAGTGGTCAGCAACTGTGACCTAGGGAGGCTATGGGACATTTCCAAACTTCCAAACTTAAAAATAAAAAAATCTCCCTCCCCCCACTCCCTCCCTCCCCCCCCCTCTCTCTCTCTCTCTCTCGGTTCCTTGAAGTCTTGAAGTCAAGATTCATTCAGACACAAATCTCAGGGTTTCATATAATGCCTTAAATAACAACACAGTAGGAGTTTGATAGATGTAGAAATAAATTCAACTGAGGTTAATGTCAGCAAAAAGATCAGATATTCAAATCTCCAAGACTACTCTCCTTAATTAAAAGTTACCATTTATTATACATGTAAATCAGGCTGCCACATTCATTATAAATAATGTTCGTTGAACTATGAGGGTAAAAATTACATCAGTGCACACAAAAGATAACTTAATGATCTATACACATAGGGTTATGGTTCAAATAAAAATCAGGTAAAACAGGACATGTAAAATATAGCTGGCTGTTGTATCTCAGTCCTGTCCTTGTTTCTAACCATCCTAGTTTAATTCCTTGTAAAACTAACTTTCAAACATAAAGTTACATTACATTTCTGAAATTTGACTTAAATTTTCTTTCTTTTTTCAGCTTCTACCAAATCAAGTTTTGTTGTTGTTGTTGTTTAGGTTTTAGGGCTTTGGAGGAGCTGGCTTAGGACCTAGAAATTGAGCCATACTTTCTGGCGAGGTGCAAAGCTCATAATTTACATAATGACATGTGACTTAGGAATCACTGCTAAAAGCATTGTCACCATGATTCAGAAGTTCAGAGTTAGCTCGCCTTTGATTTAACTGATAAAAATCAACCAGATGAAGTGGCATGCCCGTAACCTCAGCACTCAAGGATGCTGAGGTAGGAAGATCCCAAACCCTAGGCTGACCTTGCTAACTCGGCAAGACATTGTAGAAGAATAAAAAATAAATAAACAGAGCCCTGAGTTCCAATATCACAAAACAAACAATAAGCTAGTAAATATGACAAACTTTGAGTTGTGGTGACACCATCGTGGACTTCGTGATGACATGTTAGAGACACCTGTGAGAAAGGTGAAACCATTTTTTCACTTGCTGCATTAAGAGTTCAGGCTTCAGTTGCAGGACAAAGTGAAACTGCCCTCTGTGTTGAAAGGGTTCACTGAAACCACCGACCAGAAACCCATGAGAAAGAAAACCTTGCCAAGATATAATTTATAAACACAGCCAAGTGTCTCAAAACTTGGCCAGATCCACTGCCCTGTCACTTTTCCCTAACTCCATCAATCATCTTCCTTTCCTGTATCTCTTCCTCCTGCGTGGTTTCTCCTGCTTCCTCTACATCACACTCTTCACATTTCCATATTTCCACCACTTTGGCTTTCCTGCCAAACTTTATTCCAGCCTTTCCTCCAACCTTCTAAAAAGCTCTTGCTAATTGCCTTCCTTTCAAGATCTTTATGCAGCTCAGTCATGTGCGCCCTGCCTCATATTCTGATTCCTACCCAAAAAACTTTTTGCCATTCTGGTCCATGGATGACCTTGTGCAGTATATTTGCCCCATGTGTTAGCATTACAATTTCATCTCGTTGGCATTTTATACTCCTTAGGAGAGAATTTCCTCATCGACACTTTCTGGGCTTTGTGGGAAGGGAGGGGTGGGGATGTGCCATAGAATTCACCTCTTCTAACCTCTGCTTCACTAATGTCACATTAGGAGTTATAGGTAGCTGTCTGTATTTCAACTAAAGTAAGCAAATGGCTACGCACAGGGCTTTTATTTGGTTTTTCCTCCCAGGAAATGGGCTGCCAAATGCTTACCAGCTCATCACTGCTGACATTTGGCTTTTATAATTCACGCAGTTATTGCCTTTGAGTTGCTGATTCTAAAGTCCACTCTACTTACAATCTTTCTTCTCATCTTGAAGCTTAGTTCTCCAAATTCTTGATTTTTTTTAGGCCTGTGTTCTTGTCAGCATCTTAATTCAAAATGAATTATTTTTCCCCATAAAACATTTTTTCTGTTTTATTTTTCCCCTATGGGTTAATACAATTGTGTTCCATTTGTCATACAAGGCTGTATGATCAACATTTGGACCAACTTTTTTACTCTTTTTCAATTTAGGTTTCATTAGTTATCAACTTCTACTGGAATTATCTTTGAAATGCCTCTGTAGGCTGTTTTCTCCTTTTCATTCATACTATTTAATTTAGAGCTTCTATATTTTGTACCTCGATTATTATTACAGTGCTCTGCCTGATTCTAGTCTCTTCATTCACTGTAGTTATTTTTCTAGATAGCGGATTGTGCCATTTCTCTCTCAGAATTCCCTTCGGGCTCACTCCTGCCTCTATCATAGATCTCCAACTCCCTAGACCGATATCACTGGCTCTTCTGATTTAATAACTTCTCGAGTTTTAGCCCGAATCATTCTATTCTCCAGTCTCTCTGGAAACCTTTTCAAACTATATATACATTTGCATACTCTCTTATTCTTTTCTCTGCCCATGTCCTTTACCTGATGTCTTCTTCTTGCAGTCTATGTAAAGTCATGTTTTCCTTAAAATCCAACTGAAATGGCACTTAAATATGGAAGCATCATATTTGAAAGAACTGCATTAGAATTATTTGGGCATATCCCTGTTTTACTATTACAGTACCAATTTCTTCATTTTAAGACTTTTCATTTGCCCCATATGCCCCTTTGTATGCTTGGCAACCATGCTAAGCTGTGCTCCTTCGGTGCTTGCATAAATCAGTACCTTGGATGAGATGACTCTTTGCTGGTGGAAGGTCTCGCTTTACCGCCTTGTTTCCTCGTCCTTTCCCATCATTTTGCTGCTCTTGTGCTTCTCTGGGGTCGCCTGGATTTGTTCGCATGTCAGCAACTTGTCTTCCATCCAGTGCTTCTCTCCCCTTATAATTGCCTCCTTTTCTGTCTGACGATCTGTCTGTTCTGGCTTCTACGGAAGGGAGTTTGGGCACCACTACAGGTCGTACTTCCAGCTGGGCCTTGGATTGGACAGTGGGTGATTTAATAGCAGGCGGAGGCACAGGAGGAGGTGGAAGATCTAAAACGAACCATTTAAAAATCTGTAAAGGTCTGCCACTTATACAATCATCAAAATTTAGAATTATCATTGGAATCACATTCGACTGCAAGACACTGTGTCTTAAATGAATACAGAAACTCAAGGCAATCAAAAAATAAGAACAGCCATTTTAATGCACTGGCATCATCTAACACAGGATTACTGAACGATGGAGCTGGGAAACAGAGGTCGCCCACCTGGGGATAGCTAGTACTTTGTGCAAAGCCAGTGCTGAAACTTCTCCTTTACCAATCCTGGAAGAGCTTCCTAAGTGAATCCAGCATAATGTTGCTCATCCCAAACGCATAACCTTAAACTTTCGGGCCAGACTTCAATTTGCTTGAGGTGGGCACTTCAGGTGAGACTTACGTACTGTCTCTAATCCAGATCAATTCTTTCTTATTTTGGAGGCAAGGAAGGTCCACATAAATTTTAAGTTATTTGCCAATTTCATAGCTAGGCATGATCGGGAAAAGAAAATAATGCTCTTAGATGCTTATTTTCTGGTTTAAAGTTCTGACTATGTCTTCATGCTCTCTAATGTTTATAATTTATCCTTCATGGAGGGCTCTGTCTGTTCTATGTGCCTCCAGTGGTTTAAACCAGATACTCACTGGAATGAATACAGGTTCATTTTTTAGTTTACATATAATTATATACTAAATTAATAATAAATAATGAAACATCATTTTTTTTTTTTTTTTGCTTTTTGAGACAGGGTCTTGCTTTGTAGTTCAGGCTGGCCCTGAGCTCACTATGGTGCCCAGGCAAGCTGCCGCGAACTCAGAATCCTCCTGTCTCTGCCTCCTGAGTGCTGGGATTACAGGCGTGAGCCACCACGTCCGGTACTGTGGTATGCAGTGTTGATTGTTGGTGGGCGTGTCTCCACGCCCAGCATTATATGTGGTTTACCGGGGATCAAACTCAGGTCCTTGTGCTTGCGAGGCAGGCGCCGGAACCACTGAGCTAACCCTCCAGCCCCCTGAAACATCAGTTTTACATTATAGGCCAATTTTAAGGGTGAAAGTTGGTATAAAATCTATTATTTAGAAAGGTATTCCCTTTAAGCAGTAATGCATTTTAAAATAACTTCTCTATATAC
>PVIC010010991.1:0-42336 GCA_004025085.1 Thryonomys swinderianus
ACTGTGAGTTTAGTTTTGTGCATGGTGAAAGAGATAGGTCTAGCTTTAGCTTTTGGCAGGCTAGAGCCCAGTTTTTCCAGCAACATTTGTTAAAGAGGCTGTCTTTCTTCCATTGGGGATGTTTGGCTCCTTTGTCAAAGATAAGGTGGCTTAGTGTATCTGGAGTTGTTTCTGGGTCTTCTAATCTATTCCACTGGTTGTATATTTCTTTTTAAATAAAAGGACTCCCCTGTGATGAATGGGATCATTATGAATATCTAAACCGTGCCAATAAAATTAATTAAATAAGAGAGCTACTATGAAAACGAGAGTTGGAAATAAGCACTCACCCAGTACAAAAGGTAGAAGTTTGGGAACTGGAAGTTGATTTCTTTGTTGTAATCAATAATCACACAGCACCTGAAACTTTCAGGTTGTCTCCAGAAGATTCAATGAAAAGGATCTTGTGGGGGGTGGTAGCTCTGCCCAGTGTTAATTTCTGGGGGAGCAAAAAGGAAGTTAAGTGATATATAAAAGTAATAGTGATCCACTTACATAATAATTTATTATGTATGTATGTATGTATGTATGTATGTATGTATTTATTTATTTTTTGAGAAAGGGTCTTGCTTTGTAGTTCAGGCTGGCCCTGAGCTCACTATGTAGCCCAGACAAGCCTTGAACTCAGCAGTCCTCCTGCCTCTGCCTCCCAAGTGGGGGGATGACAGGCGTGAGCCACCATGCCCGGCCACTTACATAATAATTAGGACAAGGGGCATCTGTTTAGGTTTACAGAGTATCTTTATAAATACTATCAGGAGGTCTTAAAAACATCACTTCACAGAGTTAGAATGAGGGGAGTTTAAGCAGCTTGCATATAATCAGACAAAATGAAATAGCAGAACTGAGCTTTGAACTCAGTCTTGTGGTTCTAAGAGGGACTGGATAACAGTCACTACTTACACTACAGAAAGCCTGGCACTATTTCACGTCTTTCCCAAAAATTAAGATTTTATAAAAGCTCCCTAAGATAGAATTTCAAGTGTCTTATAAAGGAGTATGTAGAATACATAGATTTATTTTTTTCTTACTGCCGTTTTCCCTGAATCATCAGTTACATGTTCTGTTATTGTGTAGCTTTTGAATCAATACTTATGGAGCATTACAGTATCCAGAATGACCTGCAGTTGACTCTCCCAGGACAGTTTTGATGGCCATGGCTTTTTTTCCCATGTAAAATACTCAATATTTTCATTTAGGATCTGAAGCATTAAGAAAGTAATATAACTCACTTAGCTAAAACTTAGCCAAATAGTATTTACAATCAATTAGAAATAAAGCTGGTGTATTATTTTCCAAAATATCCTTTCTAAGATGTTTTTCTTGCACAAATTTTGTCTCATTGAAAATACTAAAATTATTTGTCTACTGCTAATTAGGGATTTAAAGTACTGTTGTTGGGGGAAATAGTTATAAAAGTTTAGAAACTAAAACTTTTTGTTCTAAATATTATTTTACCAAACACCATCTTATACCATTTCGATTTAGACTATTTTGTACTACTTTAAAAAGTACTATATGATAATGCCTTTAAATAGAAGTTTTAAGATATGTTTCCTGCTATGTAATGGCTAGTACATTATGTCTTCTATGTAGAAAAGCCTCCAAGGTACAGTTCCTGCAGTTCCATGGAGAAGAATGCCAGGAATCATGACACAAAAACCAAAGTAGGAGATATTTTTTATGCTATAGCATATACATTTAAATAAAACAACGTATAAGAAGTCACAGTCCATTATAAAGAGACTTTCCCCTGATAAATATGTTAAAGGAATATATTTAAAAAGTAATATGAAGATGTTTCAAAATTTAGAATCGGGCCAGAGGGTTAGCTCAGTGGTTCCAGTGCCTGCCTCGCAAGCACAAGGTCCTGAGTTTGATCCCTGGTAACCACATACAATGTTGGGTGTGGAGACTCACACCCACCAGCAATCAATACCACATACCACAGTGCCGGGTGTGGTGGCTCACCCCTGTAATCCCAGGACTCGGGAGGCAGAGACAGGAGGATTGCTGAGTTTGAGGCTTGCCTGGGGCTGCATAGTGTGATCAGAGCCAGCCTGAACTACAAAGCGAGACCCTGTCTCAAAAAAAAAAAATTTAGAATCACAAGGAATGATTAGATAGAAGGGTAAAAGGAGAAGTGTGTCCACAATACTGGCCCAAGGAATAATTCCATTGAATGTGTAAGACTGGAATAAGGACAATGAAAAAGGACTGTGCAGTGAGTTTTTCCCAATGCTGTTTAATGTTGGGTGTGGAGACTCACACCCACCAGCAATCAATACCACATACCACAGTGCTGGGTGTGGTGGCTCACGCCTGTAATCCCAGCACTCGGGAGGCAGAGACAGGAGGATTGCTGAGTTTGAGGCTTGCCTGGGGCTGCATAGTGTGATCACATAGTGTGATAGCCCCAGCCATTTGCCCAGCTGTTTAAAGAAAATTTATAAGAAAATTCTAAGATCATCTCTACTGTTATTTTACTGGTATTAAAATATTCTTTTTGGTAAGGTGATAATGGTAGTTAATGATAGTTTTTCCTTCATGCTCTACCTTGACAACAACAAAAAATAAAGTTGACATCATCTGTGGGCCTTTCTCTAGTTCATCCTGACTCTATCCATAGCCAACACTATGGCACCACAAGGACTGGGAACCAGGACCACGTGGGATCCCACAGGAGAGGAGAGGAGCATAGGTGAGTGGGTACCTTCTGATCTATTCCAACATTATGTACAGCTTCTCACCGTGCACTTTGCCCCCAATGGGAAGCCTTGCCCCAGCCATTTGCCCAGTGTGCACAGAGCTCCAGTCATACTGGCTCCTTCTTTCTCTCCAAGGGCAGCCGTGCTTCCCTTGTGGTCTTTGAATTCACTGTTGCTGTGTCTGCCTATCACCATTTCCTCCTAGCCCTTCCCACAGCCAGCTCCTCTGATCCTGCCGTGCTCAGCACCCTTGACCACCCCCCTCTGAAGCTCATGACCTCCCTCTACTCTAGTCACACTCTGAACACCAGTCAGTTCCCCTTCAGTTGTTCATTTTATTCTTTATTTCTGTTTATTGTTTATCTTCTCCTGCTCTAAGACTGAGGAATGTCTCTTGTGTTGGTTGTTGTTGTTTTCTGGTTGTTCCCTGTTGAATTCCTGTCTTTAAGAATGGTGTCTGGCACTAAACAATACTGGGTATGGAAGAGAAGAAGGGAAAGAGGAAAGAAGGGAGGAAGACAGGGTGATTATATCGAGATTAAAAAGAAAGGAAAGGGAAAAATGACCACAATACGAGCTTAGGAACATGTTTGATTGCATCTTGATTTGGGTAACTGTCTGTAATCTTCTCCAGAACAAAATCTCTGTAAGGGTGAGAACCTTGTTGCTTTTCACTATTAAATTTACAACATAGAATTTACAATTCTATGTAGCAGATGTAATGTATTAGCCATTACATAGCAGGAAACATATCTTACAGAGCCTGAAACACTCTCTAAAGTATTGGTTAAATTAGTGGATATATTGTATGATGAACTCCATTTAGGAAATTCTGGGAAATATGAGTAAGAGACAAGAATATCGGAATGACAACAAGTGATTTTTTTCTAGTATTTGAATTTGAAAATAAAAACAATATCGTATGTAATGTTAAATTTGGTCTAGTTGACACCTCCATGACATGTTTAAAATAGTTTAGACGAACCAGCTGAGTTGCCTCAGTCCTGCAGGGCATAGCTACAATTTGTCTTTCTCCAGGGGTTTGGGTATCAGCTGAAATAGTTATAGCTGAAAGCTCCTCTTTCTTTAAGTCCTCGTAAACAAAGACCTCTGTCCCCTTTCTGTACTGGGAAGCCTGTAAGGTCCCATGAGCAGGAAAGCAGGTCACTAATGTGTGGATCGGGAGTCCTTTAGCTCCTCCTCCAACGCTGGCTTTCATTTCCGGTTAGAGATAAAATGGCTGCCACGTTCGATGGTAGCATTTAGAAGAAAGGGCTCCCTTTCACCTCTGGTTTCCCTAAGGACACAGAAACTCTGTAAGAACCCAGCAGGTTTCCTTTCATGTCTCATTCAACCAAAGAAATTTCCTTCTCTAAACATGCCCTTGGAAAAAAGGAGCAAGATCTTCATGCTTGGCTATTCTAATTAGGGGCCTTCCCTGGGGCTAGAGTGGAGAAACTTCCCCGGAACCAGGAGGCTTTGTGTGGAAACAGTGAACATGGTCAGCTGTGTCAGGAAGCAGGAGAGAGGCTGGGCAGGGAAGGGCGGCGTTTGCTGCATTCTTCCTATGAAACAATTTTCCTGAGAGGAAATTATAAGAAAATCACTCTTGTTAAGATTAGGCTGATACAATAAAGAATGAGGAAATACCCCAATACTAGGGGAAAAGGGGGGGGGTGTTGGAAAAGAATGAGAGGAAAAAAATGGATGGTCCCAAAAGACAACAAATAAGAGGGGACACATTGTATAATCGCACCAAAAGTGCAAATCCTGATAGAGTCTTTATGAAAATGTCCCTGGAGAGGCGGCAAGACTCAAAGACTCCCTCAACTCAAGGTTGAGGGAGATAAAGGACCCCAGAAGAGGGTATGTGTGAAAAGAGCCCTGGAAGAAAGTGACAGAAGAGAAAGGAAGAAAGGGCCGGAAGACTTGCTGGCCTGTAATTAGCCGGTGGCAGGTGCTGTTGCTGGGATACCTGTTCAGGGGCCGTGGGATTCGCAGTCCTGGCAGCTGTGTGCTGAAGGAGTGGCTCGTCAATAGCTGATGCCCTTTGTGCCTCTAGTCATTAGAAACATATAATGATGAGAGAATTCAGCAGAACTGTGGTCCTGCCAGCTGTAGCCTGATGCTTAGCACCTACGAAGGGGAGTTTAACATCTCAGTCCCAGTATGTTCTCAGCAAGACCAGGAGCTGCGCGTTACAATTCATGGTCTTTTAGTTCTTCTTGAATTTTGCCTGGAAATATTTAATTCACTGAACCATGAGCCACTACCAGGTCCCTCAGGGATGCTTTCTAGGAATATCACTGTGGAGATCCTTTCTTGGAGATGTTCAGTCCCCAAAAGTTTATCTTTTGCCAGTCTTGTCATGTTGGCCATGAGGTTTATGTATGTAGTACCTGGCAGCATTATGAGCAGATCAACCATGAATGCATATTTCAAGTGTACAGGTGTTCTATGAACTGTGTACCTTCTATATGTGAATATATGCTATCTGCATTTTAGTGAAGTTGATCTAAACACAGCTAAAAGAAGAAAAAGGCCAACCTTAGACAACAGCCCTCTTTCGGTGCCTGCCTAACCTCTCCCGCATTTCAACAGCCATTCCTTGTTTTATATGTGAACTTCTTCGTGTTGGTCCCTTTGGCATCTCACTGCTCCAAGTCTTTCTTTCTCCCCAGGCCCAGTGATTCCTAGAAAAGGAGTTTCTCATGACAGCCCTGGAGGTGCTGGCTGTTGATTCAGCCCTCACAGAAGGATCAGGTGGCCAGATAAATCCCAGCAGGAGCCTCCCTGTGCCTTCATGAGCCAAGCATGGAATGTGCCCAGCTGTGGTGCTATGCTGATTGTATTTAGAATGTGCTTAAATTAAGATTGAACCATATGTCCCCTCAGGAAGTCTAGGCAGAAAGCAGGCAAGAAGTTAGTTTTCCTTTGGAAAAATCAAGATTCATTACCAGCAGAAGAAAGCATAGATGCTGGGTATCAAGAATGATGTCTACATAATCCTTCACTTAAACACTCCAGGAATTTGATAGGTTCTTTGTCTAAAGTATTTACATTTTAATTCTGGGTAGTGATTTCTTATAATTTTCTGTTGCCGTGGCATCATTTTGGGTATAAATTTAACTTTCTCACACCAGGATAGGGCTTAGTCACAGTGTCTCATTCTGTCCTTGTCCCAGTTCCTGCCGTGAGGCCACCTCACTCAGCTCCTCCTGGAAGCCTGTCCTGCTGGGGAGCAGACAGAACCTGCTCTCTGTCCTTGCTGGCTCACACCCCCGGAGGCTGCCCGGCTCTGGCAGCAGCAGGCTCTGGGTGAGCCCCACCCTGGGCATCAGGACTGCTTGGTTACACCTGCTGCAGACAGCGCCCTGTGTGAGATCGGCTGGTTGCACCCTGAGCCCAGGAGGTCTGAATGTCATACACCTCTCTCTCCTGGATGGCTCCCTCTTTTCTCTGCCCCATGAGCCCTGCTCCTGCTGCCTCTCCAGGCTTAGAAGTCCTAAGCTGCCTCTGATTTCCCATGGTGTGTGTCACACTGTCCCCGCTGGGTCTCTGTGCCCGGCACACTTTACCCGGCCTCCCTTCCTGGTCAGAGCTGCCCTACAGAGTGGTTGTGTTGGCAGGAAGAGAATGACCACAGGCAAGACAAGAGTCAGTGTGGACTTCCCTTGTGAGCAGCCCCAGGCCGCAGCCGGGACACCATCTCCTGGGATCAGTTGAGTCTTCCCTGGAAGTGCCTTGTAAATAGCTGTGATCGCGTCCCCGGAGGCCTGTCATGGCACAGCTGGAGTTTGCACTCACTCTCATGAGACAGCCTCTGAGACCAGTTAGGAAACAGAATGCAACACCTTATAATTGGATTTTGGAATTGTGAAATAAAATTTCAGATCATGGGGCCAGAATCCGAAATCCTTTATATAACACCTCTTGAGTACCTTAGGTTTCTTTTGTTTGTTTTAGCAGTGCATCTAAAAAAGGCATTAAATTTGGCTGACTTGCAAAAATGGCAGATCATGTCACATTCTAGAGGACAAGTCAAGATGAAATTTGTTCCCCAGTTGTACAAGCAAGAGACAAAATGAATGCCATACATGCCATCCTGTCCAGTGCAGGGGATCAGGCCCGCTGTGGCCCAGGTGCTGCCCAGCCCACAGTCTCATGCTCTCCTGTTTCCTACTAGTTGGTAGAGTCTGCAGGTCACCTCCAAAACCTGTAGATTATGGAATAAAAACAATTCACAGATATGGACGTAGTTAACAAAGTAGCATCTTTTTGCTTTGTTAGAAGTCATATGGATATTAGTCTGTGTCTCCAAGGCTTCCACTAATGGATTTTATTGTTATTTGTCATTTTAGATCTCTGGTTCTTTGAATGCATAAAGACTTTATTTCTGTAACAGACAGAAATCTCTCTGCATTTGTCAAAGCTTTTGCAGCAGAAAAGAGGGGCAGGGTCTTGGCTGTGGTGCGGTAAGGTTAAGGTGGATGTGTCATCAACCAGGGAGCCAAAGCAATGAAGCCAAGATTACTGGGGGCACAGCCTGTGGACTCTGGGCAAAGAGATCATGCACTTTTTGCCTCATAAAAATCTTTTCCTCCTCAGGTCTATAAGAGTACAGGTGCAGCACTGACTCAAAGTGGGTGTTTACTATACAGATATCACACAATGAACTAGTCAAATATGAAACGCAGCTGCTCTTGAGTCAGCTTAGCTTCTACCATGAATGTTTGTATAAAAATGGTGGAATGCAGATGAAATGCCTTCTAGTGTTCGACTGAATGAGAAATGAAGAACTCATTAAATAAAATGGATGAATCAAGCAAAATATAGCTGCCAGAAACATAGGGAAACTGTAATGATTTATGGCATAAAATTTAAAAAATATATGCAGTTCTGGAACAAAAGAAAATGTGATCCTGTTTTGGTGTCTCCTAACTTGTGTCTGACTCCATGAAATCAGTTCCAGGGGAAGAAAGCTGGCCAAATTCTGATAATTTTCATTTGACCTTTAGTGTAGCGAGAAGAAGACTTAGCAAGTGGTTTTAATTTTCTTCTTCTTTTGTCTTGTGGGGAATAAACGCAGCTATGAGGAGACAAAGGCACAATCGAGACAGCTGACAACCAGCTTTGTCAGAGTCTGAGGTATGGAGAGGCCAAAACTGTACTTGAAACAGCAGTTCGCAAGAAAAGGCCCAGGACAGTTTCCAGAGTGGACCGCACCTGCCCGAGGGCAGCATAGCGCGGGTGAGGTGGTCGGCACAGGGTCAGAGGAGAACTTGGTCAAGGCTCTCCGACAAAGCCTGCGCAGAGCTCAGGCAGACATCTGACCAAACTGTCCTCAGTCATCAAGCTGGGGTCCATGTGGTGGGAACAGGACCCCAGAGAATCTCCTTCCACGATGTCAGAGAACAGAGAAGTTCTGTCAGAGCAACCAGCATTTGTGCTGGATGGGTTTTCCAGAGCTGCATGGCAGCTACATAAACAGCTACAGTAAGAACAGATGGGAAGAAGGGACGCAGCCTAGAAAGGAAAACTTGAAAACTGAGACAGAAAAAATACAGCTCGGGTCAGAAGGCCACCGCCTTGGGCCACTTTCGGCTATAGAAGAATTTAAATCAAATATGAACTCCATACAACAGCATTTCTGGTGAAAGAACAGAACAAGATGACACAGGAAACTGAGGTGGTGGGAAGTGTGTACTGCAGAGTGTCCTTGTGTGAGTGGAAACACCCCGAGTGGACGGTGTGTGACTCCTCCAAGCTGCTGCTATGTGATAGAGGGCGGAGATGACCACTCTGATGGCAGGGAGCAAACAAAGGATGTAAAATGGTTTTGGGGATTATTATAGGTAAGACAGGAAAATAATAATGAAAATTATAGGGCATGACTAAGTCTAGTATTTATGAAGTGAGAACTTCAGCAAAGTAGGAGAGATCTTCACAGATTCATAGGAAAATCATTCTGAAATAAAAGAACTTAATATGAAGATTGGTACATAAGAAAAAAATCAATATAGAATGAATATTTTGTTTGTTTTACAGTACTAGAAATTGAATGCAGGTGTTATACCTTCACCTGGTATTATACCTCCAGTCTTTAAAATATATATATATTTTAAAAAATTTGAGACAATCTCACTAAATCACTAAATCGGGCAGGTTGGTCTCCAACTTGTGAACCTCCTGCCTCAGTTTCCTAAGTGCTGGGATTACAGACATGTGCTATCATGTCCAGCCAGTAATAGTTTTAAAAAAACACTCAAAGTTTAAGAAAATAACAACAGCATCAGAAAAATAATTCCCAGGTTGAAGGTAGGAACACTCAGAACAAGCACCTGGCAGTGTTTCTGTTATTCCATAAAATATGGAATATTGTTTTGGTCTTGGGCCTTGCAGTAATGTGCTAACAGACCAGAAATAGTTTCTTTCTTCTGTCTATTCCTGTACATATGCACAGAGAGATGGTGTCTAGTTCATTCTCCTTGGGCAGGTGCTATGGGCCAAATATTTAATTATGCGCTTGAAAATCTGCTGGTGTTGTCTATCATGAGGCTGTATCATCTGTCAAACATTGATGTCATTATTCTAAAAACCTTTCATAGAATATAGAAACGTTTTTTCCTAAGTCACTTATATATTCATATATAAAGCAAGAGTGATTACTTAGAATATCCTGACAGCAATCCCTTCACAGACAGAAAAACTGTGTTCTAGTTCTGGCCTCTGCTGTCCCTTTCGTTACCTTGTGCACATCATTAACCTAGTTGTCTCTCATTTTCTTAATCTGTCACATGGGTGGTCTGACTGTCCATATTTTATCAAAAATGTATTTACCCATTTTCTTTTGTTCTAATGGAATACCTGACATTGGGTGCTTTATATAAAAAGGGGTTTTATTGGCTCACTGTTCTGCAAGTCCATGTGCCTGGCTCTGGCTCTGATCCATTCTAGTGCAGGTCTCAAATGCTTGGCCAGACAGGAAGTGTGAGGCCAGGAGGTTGGGCTCACTCTCAGGACACTCCTTCCTGGAAAATGGACTCACTTGTGCAAGACCCAGTCAGCTCTCTGAGCAAAGCACTGTGCACCCCTGAGGGTAGGTCCCCAAAGGCCTGATCACCTTCCCCTTGGCTTTGTTCCTCAGCGGCATCACCACCCTAACATCACCACTGCAGCTGGACTAAGCTTCTGCAGGTGAGCGCTGGGGGAAGAAACCAGACTCATCCTGGCAAAGAGGCAGGCGCTGTGCAGCAAGAGTGAGGGGCTGGGCTGAGTGCACCTGAACTTTCCGACCAAGCAGCATGGCTTCGTCTCACCACTGTTGGGGAGAGGGAGACAGCTCAGCACTGCGCTCTGAGTCACAGTACAGCCACCTGAAGACACCGGAAGAGAATCACTTGAGGGGTGGAGAAAAGCTGAGCTTTATAAGCGGCTGGCTCAGAGAAGCTTCAGTACTCTGAGTTCTGAGCCCTGATCTGTTGTGAGAGTGAATTTATAGCAGTTGGAGTAAGGGAGTTGAGAGGATCCTTTATGGCAGAGACATAGCTAGAAGCAGGAGCCTCCTGGGTTGGAGTTAACAGAATGTTCTCGAAACCTTGAGAAGAAGTGCCCTGCGCACCGGCAGTTACATGGTTGGAACAGAACACTTTGCTTTACTGGACAGGAACAGCATGCAGCACTGACCGTTATATTTATTCAATAGAACATTTTATGGCCAAAGTATGGAGGAAAGGGGCCAAGGTCAAGGCCTGACTATTTTGTGCTACTCTTTCATTGCCGTGTGTTCAGGTGAAAAAAAAAAATGGACAGAGAAGACATCTACCTGAGCACAGTTGCTGTGCTGGTCTGGTGCTGGGATTGTAGGCAATGGGATTTGAAAGAACATGGATTTTTTTCCCCCTGTAGTTCACTTTGTACAAAATTCAATAATTCCAAATGCAAATTTCTATTGCCCCGAAAATAGGCCTATTTTCCTATCTGATACTGTTTTGTGTTCTAATAGTATTCTTTGGGTTAAACACTAGTCAAAAATACTGCTGAATCGGGCCAGAGATTTAGCTCAGTGGTTCCAGTGCCTGCTTCGCAAGCACAAGGTCCTGAGTTCGATCCCGGTAACCACATAGAATGCTGGGCGTGGTGACTCACGCCCACTAGCAATCAATACCACATACCACAGTGCCAGGCGTGGTGGCTCACGCCTGTAATTCCAGCACTCAGGAGGCAGAGACAGGAGGATTGCTGAGTTTGAGGCTTGCCTGGGCTGCATAGTGAGCTCAGAGCCAGCCTGAATTACAAAGCGAGACCCTGTCTCAAAAAAAAAAAAAAATACTGCTGAAAGGTGGATCCCACCTGAAAGTAGAAAATAACAATTTTATTTCTAGTTGTCTCCTCTTTCTTGGCTCAACCTAAACCTTACATCTGCTCTTAACCATGTAACCATCCTCTGCTCTTTGTCTTCCTCCTCCTTTCTGCTTGCACAGAGAGGTTTTCATCTGTGATATTTGATCACGAAGACCAGGAAAACCGTACTCACTGTGTGAGGAGGGTGAGATGTGTTGGCTTTTTCTGTTTCTTCTTTCAGTCCCGCTATGGCGGCCCATAGTTGCTGATTCATACAACAGGAAGGAGGGCAAGTGGAGTTTACTCGTACATCAGTACATGGAAGAAAAAAGAAACAGGAAGAAGGCTTCCAGAAGCATTATGATAGGACATTTATTAAATAAATGTGAGTTCAACTATATCTCATCCTGGAAAATTGAGTTAAAGTGCACGGCTTCAATGCACTCACTGTTCCTAAGCCGGTGCCTGTGGAGCCTCCAGAAGCTCTCCAGACAGTGCCAGGTCAGGTCTGTCCACTGTTCCAAAAATAAAACAGAAGAGAATATTGATGGCAAAGCTCAGTACTATCTGTCTGTTTTAAAATCTTTAAGGTTAGACTCATTTATTTCACAAATATTTCTTGAGTTCCAACTATGTGTTGGGTATGAAGTTAAATAAAAAAATGTGAACACAGTCAGTGAGGCCCTTTGTGGAAAGGGTGATGGCTGTTCATGTGTTTGCGGGACTTGCTGCTCAGGCTCCTCCCTGTCCACGCTCCGGAGGCCAGGCCAGCCAGACCTCGAGGTGGCCAGGGCGGGATGGTGTGCTGTGCCGTGTTCTTTCCCCCGTCCTCTGTCTCCTCCTTTTTCTATTTTCATCTTAGCGTCTCCTCCATCTTTCTCTCTGCATAGTGTAGTGTCTTCTGTCTCGGAAGCTATTACTGTGACAAGCACACAGCTAAGGCCCCAGGGACCTCTGGATTTGTGTCCTGTGGATGTATTTCTGGAGAAGCCAACTGGCTTCAGTTCATTAGGAAGACACCACTTGGCCGCAGGACCGGGGATAAGGTGTCGAGCGCGGGTAGTGGGTCATTCGTGGTCAGGCGCCCATTCTGCTTCCAGAGCATGCAACTCCAGCCCTTCTCCTCGTTGCCATGGTGGCAATTCACTGTTTATCTGTTAAAAGTTTCCTCCTCTGGTGACCTCGGGGAGCAGAGGGGGCGTCTGGAGTCTGCAGGCTTCCTTCCCATGGAGCAGTGCACAGGAGCAGCTAACACAGGAGAGACTAGCAGACAGTTAGTGTTTAAGTTAAAAACAATCACCAAAGATGCAGTACAGTGAGCCCCTTTGGGAGACCCTCTGGGCGCCTCACCTGGAGCCCTCCCTTGTGCGTCTGTGAGCTTCAATGGGTGATGAGGGCACGGCCGCTGTGGTGTCCGCAGAGCAGCTGTCACTGCGCTGAGCGCTGCGACTGTCTCTGCTTCCCAGTCACAGTGTCCCGGAAAGGGGCTTCAGGGCAGGAGGCCACCAGGACAGCCAGCTAGTGACACTGAGGAATGAGGGCCCAGAGTTGCTGCGGGAAGTGCTGCGAATGACGGCTGATGTGTTGGAAGAGAGGGAGGGTTTGGGGTGACCGCTGGCGATGTGTGTCCTGCTGTCATACATGTGAACTATTCTCTGGATGCTCTGATCGCGCCTCGCAGTGGGGTGAAGAGGACGCGCCTCTGTCCTCACCCTGTCTGTGTGTCCTCCCCGCCACTGCCTCCCTCTAGGGCCTCTGGCACTGTGCATGACAGAGGATGTGAGCTGTGCATTCTCCCCGACTCTTCGGTCTCTTCGGGGAGGCGGAAACCACCGTCGCCAGGGTGTCCTTCAGGGATGCTTCCTCGGTCCTTGGGGCACTTTAGAGGTCTGTTTCCAGCTTTCTTACACATCTTCTCATATGTCAGCTTCATCATGATTTAATTAAAATTCCCCTGTTTAAATTACTGGGTAACTTCTGACTTCTGGCTGTACCCACAAGAAGGCCCCCTCAGAACAGTAAGTGACCAAAGGTGCTTCTGCTGATGGGAACTGACACATGGCTGCCTGGCTCGTGGGTCTTCAAGAGCGTTATCTTCCTGTCAGAGAAGATAAATTTATATTGATTGTCACAATTCATTGTTTGAGTGATGATATATATGAAATGGGACCACATAAAGAAGGCTGCTTAACTTATGACTCGTAAGTTGTATGTCTTTAAAGAATGTAAGGCTATTTTGTGTCTATATCTAAGACTCAGACTCAAAATAGCCATGATTCTCAAAGGCAGAGAGTGCTTCTCTGTTTTAAAAGAAAGCCGAACAGCCAGGTGTGGTGTGGTGGCTCACCCCTGTAAGCCCAGCACTCGGGAGGCGGAGACAGGAGGATTGCTGAGTTCGAGGCTTGCCTGGGCTGCATAGTGAGCTCAGGCCCAGCCTGAACTATAAAGTGAGACCCTGTCTCAAAAAAAAAAAAAAAAAAAAAAAAAAAGAAAGCAGAACCCCCGAGAGGCCTCCTAGTGGGTAATCTCATTGGGTCTTAACAGAGTCAGAGTCATTGCTGGTTGGTCAGGCTGAGCTGTGCAGTTGGTGGACTCTGGCCAAGCCCGGGGCTTCCTCACCGCCTAGGTGGCCTTGCTTTGGACTTCGTCTAGTGTAAAAAAACAAGAGAGCAAAACTGCTAACAAGCTTTTTCTGAGCTGTTGTGTATTCTGTTTCCTGCGGCTGCTCTCCCGGACCTGTCTCTGTGGTGTGAGCTCTGGAGCCCCGAGCTCTCTTTGCCAGCAAAGCCTCAAGCCCATGAGGAGGAGCCATCAGCGTGCAAGGCCACTGTGTGCTGCACTGGTAGGAGACTCCGTGCCAACCCTGCCTGCTCTAACACACAGTCACCATGACTGCATGTCCTCTATGTGTCAAGCACACGTTACAGTGTCCAGGAAATACTCATTTATTGTTCAAACCTTTAAGAACGCATTTGTGGCACAAATATTTTCTGAAATTTTAGCTACCTCACTGGTCCTGAACGTACAGCAATGAGCCAATGATGGTGGCTGCAAACAGAAGTCATGGTGGAAGGGTTGTGTTTTAATCCAATAAAACCCTTCTGTTGAACCAACTCGCCTTCTTCCTTCGGAAGACTCAGGCTCTGGACACAGAGTAGGAAGACCTGACTGACTGCTGCTCTGAGTTCACGGTGAAGGCCTGTGGAGCCATGAAGCCAGGACTTGAGTCTCGGTCCGACAGTGTGGCCCAAGCATAGCTCATCTTACTGAGCCATGGTGGGCATTTTAAATGAAGTAACTCAGCTCTGGCTGGAAATGTCCATCTTGTTTCTCTGACCAGCCTGGGACAGGTGAATGAACACACCTGGAATGTGGCCAGCGGCTCTGCGGCCGTCCAGCCTGTCCAGGTGGGTTGGCCAGAAGGAGATGTAGCTTTTATACAACCGACGGGGGAAGAGGCACCCGTTCACTAACACGCTGAAGAGGACTACTGACGATCAGGGGAGCTGACTGGTTGCTTTCCCAACATTTCGAAAGCATTTCGGGAGTGGTAGTAACATCGGAGGATTATGACTGAGCTTTCTGAAGGATGAGTTTTGGTCAAGAGCCCCACGCTTTGCTTTGCTGTTCTGCATGCAGATTCATGCAGCGAAGGAGCCAGCAGTGCTGCCTCGGGAGAGGAGCGAAGTAGATGAGGAAATACTGTAGGATTCAGCTAGAAGAGAGAGTGAAGCCTCATGAGAGTCAGCACCTGTGTCGCTCCGTTCTGCCCCAGCACCATCCACTGGCCGATGTTGCTCCCATGCTCCCAACAGGCATGAGTGTGCTCACACTCGTCCGTGCTCACAGCTGCAACCTGCGGTGGCTGCCACCTTCCATGGAACCCACATCCTGTCAGCAGTTGGTCAGTGGCTCCTTTCTCCGGTCAGAGCGCAGAGACCTTCTCTGTCCTCCTGGGAAAGCCCAGTCTTTTCAAATAACAGAGACAGTAAGCTGTCATGTGCAGCCTTGACAAATGCTGGGAAGTAGACTTATAAATCAACAAGTATCCAGGAGGATTTAATTGCTTTCTGTTACCGTGGACACTCAATAAACAGTTGATGAAAAATTAGGAGCTGTCTCAGCGGAGGTGAACGGTCAAAGAGATCTTACCGTGTGACCTTTCCTGTCACACAAGCTCAGGGGGGCTGTCTCATTCTTTATAGAAGTGGATATGAGAGACTAAAAAGAGTGAACTTTTGTGTCTGTGCGAGAACAGGAATTCTTATAAGTCTTGGAAAGAATCATAATTAATCTTGCTTTTCCTGCTGGGAAAGCTAATACTTCTTAAAGACAAAAATGAATTTACCAATATATTTTCCTGGGAGCAGAGATTAGATCATAACCTTTGAGTTTTAAACTTACTAGCTAGCAGTTTAACTTTCTTCTATTAGTCTTTTGGCCAATAAGGTTGTGGAGTTGCTGTTTAAAACTGTGGAGAGTTGCTGCAGTATTTTACAGAGTTTCCTTAAGTTTTACAACCAATGTATCTGCTCCTTAGCCTTTGTTTCAAACATTTATAAGCAAATGTGCTCAATAGGAGACCATCTCAGTGTAGCAGAAGAGCCTACAGAGCATTCAAAATGCACGTCTTTTTCTTTCTCTTTCCTGCTATGCTCTGAGCTCAGCACTGCAGGCTATTCTGAGGTCACTCATAAACCCCCGGGACTGATTCAGAGGCACGAGGAGTTCACTCCTGCCCCCCCACTGCTGTCCAGCCAGTGTAGTCATCAAGGCAGTAACAGATTTTACTCACTGCAAAGGAGAGTCACAAATCACCCAAGCTTATCAAAACCCATAAAATAAATGAGGGCAATAAAATAGGAGACACAAGCTACATTTTAAAAATCCTTTCCATGTCAGTAATCTCTAAACTGTTACTATAGTTGCAAGGAATTTAAAGGTGTATGGTTTCTGTACAGTCATGTTCCCGGTGGTTTATTACCATAAGATTTGGATCCGATTGCGTGATTAGATGTTACTGCTTTGCAGATGAGCTGGAAGATGGTCAAGTGCTTCCCAGGCACATTCGAGAGTATTTCTCATGAGCTCTGAATACACATACACACACATGTATACACACACACACGTACACACACACATGCACACACACATGCATATACGCATCTGAAAGGTTGATTATAATCCATCACTACAGTTATGATTTAACATGTTTACCCAGTTTCTTTATGATAGTAATAAGCATAAGTGCCTGAGAGATAGAGTAGGTGTTTTCCAAAAGAAAAGCTTGGAATTGAGTTTGGAACAGGGGAAGAGTTCAGAAAACATGTCTAGGATATCGGAGAAGAGGGCAGAGGAAGCACAGAGGATCAGTGAGGAAGGTTCGATGTTCCTGGGTCCTTGTTTCTAAGCTTGGCATCTGAACCCCTGACTTCTCTGAGATCTCCCTGGCTCCTCCCATGGGGGACTTATCCCTCCTCTGCTGATGTATTAAAACTGTACCTGTTGGACAGGGAGCACAGTACTGTTTAGCTGCTTAGCTCCTTATTTAAGGCACAGTCTCCACTCATGTGCACTGTCCTCCCCCTGCCCCCCTACCCCCACCCCGTGATAGTCAATAAGATCAGGAAAAGAAAATGAATCTAAATAGATTCACCAGAGGCTGGCCAGGGCTTCTGACTTGAATTAAAACTATGGGCCAGGCCAATCCGTTTCCTTCCTTGGGATTCTGAAATTGAAATACATATCCTGGAGAAAGCACCATGGCAAGAAATCAGGGGACTCAAAAGCTGAGTCTAGATCAAGAAAAGACCTTTAAGCTGCATGCCAGTAATCCCAAGTGGTGGCTGGGCAGGAAGATCACAAATTCAAGGCCAGCCTGGTGACTTAGTTAGACTTTGTCTTAATAATAACATTTCAAGAAGGGCTGAGGACTTAAGCTTGTAAGAGATAGAAAACTATTCTCTGATTTTTTTGGTCAGTACTGTTTAACTTTCTAAGTCTGTTAAATATAAAAATCATATGATTATAGCCATATTGCTGAGTGACAGATTCTAAAGAAAGGAAAAGGCTAAGTTGATACGTAAAACTTTTTGTGCAACTGTGTCTTACTTTCTTGTTGCTGAGACACGATACCCAACACCCACAGCTTAAAGGAAGAAAGGTTTATTTTGGTTCACAGTGTGTTGAGGTTTCAGTGTATAGACTCCAAGGCAGGGCAGTGTGGTAAGAGGCATCTCAGAAGACAAAGAGATCATGGTGCAGAGGTAGGAAGCAGAGGAAGATCAAAGGAGGAAGGAGGAGAACAGGCCCTCCCAGGGACCACCTCTGTCCACATCATGTGGAGCTATGAATTCATCAGGAGGATCCAGTCAACCCCAAACCCCACCCATGAGGCTCTGAGGGACTGGCTAGGTATAAACCACTACAAACTATAGTGCTAATTACTGCTGATCTCTTTGATGGCTAAATGCATTTGTGTTCCCTGAGGACAAGCCTTCTGAAGCGGGGAGCTTGAGAAAACCACCTTGATGTGCTGATATTCCCTCCCTTCCAAAACAAACATTGTTTGCAGGACAGACATTTTTAGGTTGTGTTCCTCATTGTGTCCAGATTGTGAGCTCTGCCCAAACGCGGTGCATTCCAAAATGATTCACCTGAAAGACCCGTCTGCATCCAATGCCTCCACTTAAAGGGCTCTAATGCTGGTAAAACTACACTTATGAATTATGTTTCTCAAATTATTATTTTGACTGGGTTTGTTTTGCTCTTACTATCTGAATTTACATTTTCCTTGTAGAACTTGGCAACTGTGGTTTGGTAACGTTCCTTGGGAGTGATTCTTGACAGACCTGCCCAGGATCTTAAGGGGACAGACAGGCAGTTAATTCCCTACAGGACAGACGGGTTAGGTGACAGTTACTCCCAAGATCTAGGAACAATTTACAAGAGGACTCAATCTATTACCCCTGCTGAGGGCTGCTGTAATTGGCTTTCTGGGTGCTCAACAACCAAGGCCTGGACACCAAAGCTATGGAATACAGAAGGGCTAAGAGGACAGCCAACATTTCGGCCCTTGCTTCTCAAGGTTCTCCTTTGTTTTATTGTTTTAGTGAAATTAATAAGTAGTTATAAAAAGAGTATTTACTAAATTCACAGAAATAAAGATACTAGTCTTGTAATTAAAGTGTGCTAGACTTTTGGGGAAGAAGTCCTTACATAAAGTCTATCTCATTTTGTGTAAGTCTGTTTCTATAATTAGGATAAATATTTGGATAAATTAGACTGGTTTAATAATTTTTGCTTTACTGTGCAGTATTAAGTATATAAAATTTATTTATTTGTTTTTGATACTAAGGATTGAACTCATGATCTTGTGCTTCTGAGCTAAATCCTGGGCTATAAAATTTATATTTGTTTTCTCATAAAAAAAAGGGTAAAGGAAAACTTCTTGGCCTTCTTGTATTTGTTTCCCAAACAAGTAGACTAACATCACTCCAACATACTGTTTAAAATTATGAATAATGCAAAATTGTGTTCATCTGAATTAAATCATGACCCCAACAAATATTTTTGCAGCAGCAATCATGTTTTATAGTGTGTCATTCTAAATATCATTTTCACAATCTTTGGAAAATTCAGGGCCTTATACTGACATGAAATTGAGTTATTTTTGAATAATTTTTAAGTAGTTGGATAATTTAGCATTAAAATGGACTACTGAAACATAATTTCTAAGCATAATGTTAAGCTTATGAAGTTGTGCTTCTTATTCTACTATACTCTATGGAGTGAGTGTATCTTTGCTTTAAATAAATGAACAAATGCATTTTTGGTGTATCAGTAAGATAAGAAAGGGATGATAAGAAGGTATGAGATTGGAAAATGTTGAACAGTGAGTATTCATTCAGTCTGCTCATCTCTTACAGCCACGTGGGTGATGGGCTGTTGTCAACATTCTGCCTTAGACACTTTATAAAAGAGAAGCTCCTTCAATAAAAGTGTAATCAGCTTGGGTCATTGAAAGCATCTTAGGAGAGCTGTCACCGACACGATTTGGCTGTTACTTACCAGAGGGAGTCCTTTGGTCCTAAGGTAAAGTTACCCTCCTCCAGAAGAGCAAGAGCACAGGACATGGAGCCAATGTGGACACTCAGGAGCCTCCTTCGTTGGCTCCGGTTCATAGTACTGACCCCTGTGAAGACCCTGTGACTTATCCCATGTGACAGACTTCAAGTTGCTTTTACAGACATATCCACAAAGTGAATTTAAAAATAAAGGGAGTTTATAAAATTTTACTGCCAAATATATTAATGCAATAGTAGAATAAGCTCTTTGATAAAATGAGAAACTGGCATTAGAGCTTTATTGTCCATGTAATCTACCAAAATGACCGAGAGTCTACCTCTCACTACAACAAGCTATATTTGATTAACTCTGTCATGTATTTTTGTTTTAGGAGCAAAATTTCTTTAGTTGTAATAAAGCTTAGTTTTCTACTATTTTTATGTGTATTTGGAAGTATTTTTATGATCACCTTTATCAAATAGGTAACTGTTACTTTTCAGGGACTCACAATTCACATTATAATATACTTACAATTTTTCATTTTTGCTTTTGCCTGCTGAAGACTGGATTCTAAATTAAGTAGAGAAAAAAACAGAAAACTTTCAGAACATTTTCACATTGGGAATTGTCTTTAAAATTTCTCACAAAACCCCTGGAAATTTGCCAAGGTTTGTTACTACTTCTTATAAAAAGAGTTAGGCTAAAATAAATGCTTGATAATTTCCATATTTTTTAATTAGATTAACATTGTTATAATAGTTATGTGGAAAGAATAGTCAAGTCAGAAGAGATAGTCTCCCCTGGGCTAAGATTATGTAGGAATAAAATATGGTATTCAGAGCAGTGCATCATCTCACATGTGCAATAGAAGGCACTGCACAGTGATAAAAAATTGACTCTCCTTTTTTCTGGTGTTATGGGCACTTGATTGAGATAACCAGCCCTCAAACGGATTTTTTCTCCCTTTTGACATTTGCTCAAGATCTTGCTGTAGCTTTAGGGTACAGGTTTTTATCACCGAGGCAGACACAGAGCTTGAGGGGAGACCGTTGTAGCAGGTCTCCAAGGCGACACTGCCCCAGTGATTTTCAGATTGTTCCAGGACCCAGTCAGGACTTTCAGTCTGGAAGTTGTACTGATGATGAAGAAGCCACATTAGCATGAGGGAAATTTAATTGGTTATACTACTGTTGATATTAACTTTAATGTTTTATTTCTTATGCTTATTTGAAGAAGCCTTTTTTCTTTCATTTTAAGCTATTTCATGAAAGCTATCTTCATCTAACTTGCTTGATAAGTTATGTGTTTATAAGCTGAAATAAAACTTAAAATGACACTCAATGCTTAATGACACTTCAGAATTATATAACAGACTTATTGAATCATCTTATTTTTCAGGCAATATAATTTGTAGAGTCAAAGAGGTCTAAATAATCACTGGCATTCTATTGCATTATGTAAATAGTTAGACCAAACTTTATGAGACCAGCTATTTTTGTGATCATAAGTGTTATTTGGAAATAATCCTAAATGATGAGGACAGCAGTAAAATAATCCAAAAATTAGAAATTAAGATGACTGGACATACTTTCAGCAGAGTATCAGTCTTGACTTTCTCTTGACCAGCATTTTACAAATGGGTACGAATAGAAATTAATTTATAGATTTTTGTCCCATTCTCTTATTAAATACAGGAATAATCAGTCATCTATAAAGGCAACAAGAATAGCAGGAAAATAATCTATATAAACTTTTTCAGGATTCTACAAGTTAAAAGTCTGCCATAATCTAAGATGAAAGTTTTTTCAACATTCATGAAAAATGGCTGAATCCTGGTAAGAACCTAGCCTTTCAACTAATCATACGTCTCCCTGGCTTTCACTCCATGATAGCCTTGAAAATTAATAAGTGTGAAACTGTGTTCACTGTGAAACAGCAGCCTAAGAGCCACTACAGGGTGTAGGATGGGACCTAACTCTCCAGAGGTCAAAGCTTTAGATAACTGCTGCTATTTGACCTGTCTGGAAGTTCTGAAAATCATCATCCTTATAATCTGTCTCCTCTCCTTACATACAATCATATGGAGGTTTAGGGTTTTGGTACAGGAACCTGAGAAACAAAATCTGATCTATAGTACATGTGCCTGGTATCTATAAGAGAGTTGGGTGTTCTTACACTAGTATTAGGAAAAGTAGAGTTTAATACAAAAATCATTGCAAGGCAAATCTAAGGCAATTTTAGTCTATATCCTGCTACTGTGAACACACCAAGGGGATTTTAATAATAAAAGTGTCTATCCATCAGTAATTATATAAATGTAAATACACATGCACCTAGCAACAGGTATCCAAATACATGAAGCAAAAATGAAAAGAACTGAAGGGGGAAGTGAGCAATTCATTATTAATGGAGATTTTAGTACCTCTTTTTCAATAATGATTACAGTAATTCAGCAGCAAATTAAAAAGAAAACAGTGTTGAACTCTAGAAATCTGCTAGACCTACCAGATGTCTGTAGAACACTCCACCCCAGAGAAAATGCACACACAACAGGTGCACAGAAAATTCCTCCACTGCAGACTGTAGGTTGGATAGCAAAATAAGCCCAAGTAAATCCAGAAAGACTTAAATCAAATGTAGTTCATTTATTGGCTGTGATTATATTTATTGTCTGTCTGGGGTGAAACTAAAAATCGGTAGAAAAAAATTTCAAATATAGGGAAATTGACCCATCCCCGACAGCCAGTTCATGGAGGAAGAAATCATAAAATTTAAAAATAAATGAGATAAGTAAAAATGACATACAAATCTATGGATAAAGCAAATGAAACATCTAAGAAGATATTTGTAGATATGAACATCTATACTGAAAGGGAAGAAAGATTGCAAGTAAACAACTGAGCTTTTTACCTTAAGAAGCTAGAAACAAAACTAGATAAATATACATAAAGCAGAGAAAGGAAATAATAAAGACTAGGTTGGACATAATGAAGTAAAATATAAAATGGAGAAAATCACAAAAGCTGAAAGTTTTTTATAACAATCTAAAAAAGACAAATCTAGACTAATCTAGAAAACAGAAGAAAATTCAAAGACCTAAATTAGTAATGCAGAAATATATTACTATCTGCCTTAGAGATGAATAAAGGATTATAAAGAAAATGTTATCAACAAAATTATTTGTAAGCAAAATGAATAATCTGCATAAAATTGGTATATGTCTAGAACAAATTCCTGGAAAGGTACAACTTGAGTTTCCAAAATTAACTGTAGAATAATAGAAAATCTCAAGAGACCTATGATAAGAGATTTGATTAGGATTAAAAAACAACTTCCCACAAAGGAAAATTCAGACCAAAATTACTTTGCAGATTAATTCTCTAAGATGTCAAGCAGAGCAAACAACAACACCCTTATACTGTAAAAGAAGAAAAAGGAGGAGGAAATGTTTCTCAGATCATTCTATAGGGTAAGGCTTATTTTGATGCTAAAATCTTAGAAAGAGAAGAAATGAACACTACAGACCAACATTCTTTATGAATATAGATTTAAAAATCATCAACCAAATACCAGAAAATGAAATGTCAGCTATAAAAATATTTTGTATAATTACCAAGCAAGATTTGTCCCAGAAATGCAAGATTGACTAAACATATAAGGTAATCAACCAATGTGAAATACCATATTAATTGAATAAAGGACAAACCCCCCCACATTATTTTTTTGTTTTTTGTTTTTTGAAACAAGGTCTGGCTTTGTAGTTCAGACTGGCCCGGAGTTCACTGTATAGCCCAGGTAAGCCTCCAACTCAGCAATCCTCCTGCCTCTGCCTCCCAAGTGCTGGGATTACAGGCATGAGCCACCACACCTGGCGCTGTGGTGTATGGTACTGATTGCTGGTGGGCATGAGTCACCAGGACTGGTATTGTTGTATGCAGTTACCAGGGATTGAGATTTAGCTCAGGGGTTCCAGTGCCTGCCTCGCAAGCCCAAGGCCCTGAGTTCGATCCCAGTAACCACATACAATGCTGGTTGCGGTGATTCACACCCACCAGCAATCAATACCACATACCACAGTGCTGGGTGTGGTGGCTCATGCCTGTAATCCCAGCACTTGGGAGGCAGAGGCAGGAGGATTGCTGAGTTCCAGGCTTGCCTGGGCTACATAATGAGCTGAGGGCCAGCCTGAACTACAAAGCGAGACCCTGTCTCAAAAAAAAAAAAAAAAAAAGGAAGTGTGTCAAAAATTTAATCAATTTAAATGTGCAGCAAAATCTATAACTTCTAGAAAAACAGAAGAGTAAATTATGACTTTGAATTAGTTAATACTTTTTTAGATATAACTCCAAAAGCACAGGCTATGAGTAAATATGGACAGACATAACTTCATCAAATGAAAAGCTTTTGCTCCTCAAAGGGCATCATAAAGAAAACTGAAAGGACAAGGCACCTAATGGAAGGAAGTTTTTGCAAGTCATATATCTGATAAGGAACTTTTATAGCATACATAAGAAAACTCCTACAAGTGAAAATTAAAAGAGAACTGTATTTAAAATGGGCAAATGATTCAAAGGGACTTTTATTTTTCAAAGTAATGAACAAATGGTGAAGTAAAAATGCTTAATATAATTAGTGTTGGGGGGAATGAGAATTAAAACCACAAAGATACACCATCTTAAACACAACAGGAAGTATAATAAGGGTGACATACAATACCAAGTATTTTTGTAAAGGCAGACAGATGTTAGACTCTTCATACATTACTATAGGAACCTTCATGCACTGTTCATGGGAATGTAAAATGACTCATCTCCTTAGAAAAGAATTCAGTCATTCCTTAAAGTTTAAATATTCTACTAATATTCTATCAAGCAATTCCTCTTCTTACAAAAATGAACACTTCTACTCAGAGTCTTGTACACAAACACTTAAAGCAGTGTTAAAAATCATTATTAAATGTGAAGTGACCCAAACATCCATCAGTGAGAGAATAAAATATATGTATACACACATATGGTGCATTATCCATCAGCCATTAGAAAATGAAATTCTGATGTATGGGTACAATATGAATAAACCTCAAAAATGTTGTAACAGAGGAAAGAACCCAGATACAAAGGCCACTACTGTATGACTTCATTTATAAAATATGTCCAAAATCTAAATTGCAGAGCCAGAAGTAGAACCATAGGGCGATGAGGGAGAGTAACGGGAAATTCCTCTTAATCAGTATAGATTTATTCAGGGATGATGAAAATCTGTTTGGAGTTAGACAGTGATGACTGCTACCTTGGGGATACACTAAAACACTATACACTTTAGAAAGATCAACTATGTGTGACTCAAATCATGGATTAATGAAACCATTGTCTTAAAACCCTAAAAGTCTATAATGTAAATAGTCCAGATTATCAAAACTGTCATCACTTGTGTCCTGTTGTTTGACTGACTTTTGTTTTGTCTGCTCTGTATTTCGGATTGATTGCGTCCATTTCTGCTCCCTTTCTGAGGTTTAGTTGCTTTTTTTTTAATGAAGAAAAGAAAACGTGGTTCGTGTGGGGCTTCCAGAGGTGGCTGGATCTAGGGTGTATGATGTAGGATTAAGGATTTGGTGTTGGGGACAGGGGTGCCTGGCCTACGAGCTCGTAACCTGGATGGAATGGAAGGGGCAGAGAGAGGCTGCCGCAGCTGTCCCATACTCAGCTGCTCCCCGCCTTCCGCCTGCTTCGCCATGACTCTTCTCCTGTGTGATGCTCCTCTGACATGCTGCCCGGCTTTGGAGCCAGATGACTGTGCACTGAAACTTCTACAAAATGTGAGCTGATAAACCTTATTTCTTTATCTTTGGGTGTTGGGTATTTTGTCTTAGTTACAAAAGTGGCTAAGACATCAGACTTCTTTCTTTGACTCTCCAATACCTCATCCTCTCTCTTTAATCTGTGCGATGGTCCAGCATCCCTATTTTCAATGAGAAATGGGCACCTGGCCATTCTGACTGGAGAGAGTTGGAATCTAAATATATTTTTGATCTGATTTCCCTAATGGATAAATATATTGAACATTTTCCCATATACTTATGGGCCATTTGTTCTTCTTTAAAAAAAATGCCTGTTTAGTCCATTTGCAATTTATTGATTGAGCTATTTGAAGTGTCTTGTGTTCAGTGTTTTGAGTTCTTTGCATATCCTAGATATTAACCTTCTGTTGGAAGAGTAGCCCACAAGATCTTCACCAATTCTGTAGGCTGTCTCTTACACTGTTAGCTGTTTTTCTTGCTGGGCAGAAACTTTTACATTTGATGTCGTCCCATTTGTTGATTCTTGCTAATATTTCCCGAGTCATTAAAGTCCCAGCAGGAAAATTTTCCCTGTGCCTATGGCTTTAAGAGTTTCCTCTTTGTTTTGTTTTAGCAATTTCAGTGTTTCAGGGGCTGCATGTAAAGTTTGGATCCATTCTGAATTGAGTTTTATACAGGATCAGAGATAGGGACCTAATGCCAACTGACTGTAAACTGGTATTAAGTGTGTGTGAGAGAGAGAGACAGACAGACAGACAGACACACAGACAGAGAGACACAGAGACACAGAGACAGAGAGACACAGAGACAGAGAGAGAGAGGGAGAGAGAGAGGGAGAGAAAGAGGAGGTCTTCCACAAAATAAGAATCTCACTTTTTTTAAGGAAAGGGATTTATTTGGTTTACAGTTTGCAGAGATTTCAGTCCATAGTCACCTGGCTCCAAGACAGGGATGACCCACAGCCCCCATGGAGGAGAAGCAACGTGGAGCACACCAAGTGGCGAAGGCATCAAGAGAGGGTTTAACAGCATCTTGCTGCTCTTTTTATCTTGTTCAGACTCCTTAGGGCAGGAGCATTCATACCCTTAATCCTAGTATCCTTGAGCCTAGCAGTGCATCATGAATCCCAGCCTCATACACTCCAGATCAAGCCTATCACCACCCAAGGCTTTGGGGGGACACGTAGACCCAATCCATAACATTCCACCCTGGCACCCCAAAGACTTTATGCAAAAAAAAAAAAGCGCATTAGTCCATCTCTAAGAGTTGCCAAAGTCCTACTAATTTCAGCATAGCTGAAAAGTTCATGTACAAAGTCTCCTCTGAGAGTTAAGGCACACTCTTAGCTCAAGCCCTGTATAACAGAAAAGAAAGTCAAACATTTTCCAATACTCAATGGCACAAGATAGATATTTCCATTCTAAAATTTGCAAACAAGGGAATACAAAGGAATGGGACCAAAGCAAGTTCAGAATTCAGTAGGGCAGATTTAAATCCCACAGCTCCACGTCTAGCATCCCCTGCAATCTGCGGCTGGTTATGAACCCCAAAGGGCTTGAGTGGCTCTACCCCTGTGGCACTTCTGGTGGTTGCAGCTTCCAGGGCTTCTCTCTTGATCCAGTTCTGCTCCCTTCTTGCAGTTTTCCTTTGATGATCCATGCTCCTGAACCTCCAGACTTCTGGAGTCTCCCCTGCACTTGTGGCTTCACATACTACCCTCTCAGGGGGACACTGCCTGGCCTCCCTTCTTCTGAAATCTGAAGGCAAGCCTTCCTGACCCTGTAACTCTGGTATTCTGCATGTACCTAAGACCTGCACCATGTGGATGATGCCAAGGTATGGTGTCAGTTGGAGCAGTAAGAGCCAGTCTTTCTTTTCTTTTATCCATCGGGGTCCAGTGCTTATGAACCAAATCCTGAGGATCAATTTACCTAGGCTGTCACCATTTTGTAACAACTTCCCTAGGCTATTGCCATTTTGAAACAAATTCCTCAGGCTGCCATCATTTTGGAATGACTTCACTAAGCTTCCACCAAGTTGTAATGATTTTCCCAGGCTTCCACCATTTTGGAATGACTTCCCTAGGCTGCTGCCATTTTGGAAAAACTTCTTTAGAGTACCACCATTTTGAAAGAACTTTTCTCAGCTTCCACCATTTTGAAAAGAAATCTTTAGGCAGCCACCATTTTGAAACAACTGTAGGCAACTGCCATTTGGAAAACTCTTCCATATACTGCTGCCATTTTGGAAAAACAGTTTTATGTGGCCACCATTTTGGAACAACTTCCCTAGGCTGGCACCATTCTGGAACATGGTGCTTCTCAAAGCAAAGTCCTTCTGCAGTTTTGAAGCTGCAAAGGGTGAAGCCCTGCTGCTTCTTGTGATGTCCTTAGGCCTCTTTTCTATTCTTTTGTTCCTTCTCAGCAATCAAGATCATTTCTTCTCTATATTTGCAGTCCGCAACTTTATTGGAGCTTCCTTTTCTGCCAAACTCAAAATGTTTTAAATCATGGTGTTGGGCTCTTTGCTCTTAATTCTCAAACTAGATCTGGCTAAAAGCTCCCAAGTGTAATCATGCCACTGGCTCAGTATTTCACTGCTTTGAATTTTTTTTTTTTGCAAGATTAGTCCACTGGCCCTAATCTCAGTGTTAGGCAAAGTCTCTGGACATGAATAAAATGCAGACAAACTTTCTGCCAAGCCATTACGCATGTCACCTGGAGTCCAACAACCAGCATCCTGGTCTTTACAAGCTTTCTGGACTTCCTGAGCTCTAACCTGAATCTCCCATACAAAACAATCTAATACATTTCAGCTGTAATTCTGTAGCCAACATCTAATCTTTCCTAACTATTCCCTTTCCCCACAAACTGGTTCCAAAGGCTTTTTTTTTCTTCCCAGAACCAGGGTTTGAACTTCGGCCCTTCTGCTTCCAAGGTAGGCACGGTGCCACTTGAACTAAATTCCTGGCCCCCAAAGGCTTTTGATCCACATGGCCAGGTAAAGTCACAGGCACAACCCCATTTCTCCTGTATCAAATTTCCGACTTAGTTACTTCTCTGTCATTGCTGAGACAAAAATACCCAACATCCAAAGTTAAAAGGAAAAGAGTTTATTTGGCTTACAGTTTGCAGAGATTTCCGTCCATAGTCACCTGGCTCTAAGACAGGGATGACCAACAGACCACATGGAGAAGAAACAACATGGTGTGTACCAGGTAGTAAGGCATCAAGAGAGGATTCCATTATATGTCATCTTTTTAAATGTGTTACTGAGTTCAGTTCTGCAAGTATTAAAATCTATTAAAGATTTTTGAGACAGGGTCTCACTTTGTAGTTCAGGCTGGCCCTGAGCTCACTATGTAGCCCAGGCAAGCCTCGAACTCAGCAATCCTCCTGCCTCTGCCTCCTGAGTGCTGGGATGACAGGCGTGAGACACTACGCCTGGCACTTGTACTATATTCTAATCACAGGTCATGGGTCCCAAGCACATCCAGGGGAAAGGAGACAGAACCATGTAAATTACTCAGGGCTTTGGTGAATTTTTTTTTTTTTTTGAGACAGGGTCTCACTATGTAGCTCATGCAAGACTTGAACTCAGCAATCCTCCTGCCTCTGCCTCCCGAGTGCTGAGATGACAGGCTTGAGCCACCAAGCCCAGCATTTGTGATGTATGGTACTGATTGCCGGTGGGCATGAGTCACCACACATAGTATGGTTGTATGTGGTTACCGGGGATCAAACCAGGGATCTTGCACTTGCTAGGAACCACTGAGCTAAATCTCCAGCCCTTTACATCTATTTTCATCAAGGATACTGGTCTATATTTGTGTGTGTGTGTGTGTGTGTGTGTGTATTCTTGCCCGGTTGTGGTGTCACAACTTTAAGCCAAAATAAATATCTCTTCTTTTAAACTGTAGGTGTTAGGTACTGTGTCTCAGCAATGAGGAAAGTAACCAAGACAAAAGCGTTTCAATTTTTTAAAATGTTTTTAAAGTCTTGCTTTACGATCTAAAATAGGATCTACTTTGGAGAATGTCTCATGCTGAGAAGAATGTGTATTTTATAATTGCTGGATAGAGTATTCTGTGCACATCTGTTAGTTCTACTTAATCTTTGGTGTAGTTTGACTCTAATGTTCTGGTTCATTAGTGAACTGATGGATGACCTATTGGAGTTACTCACTGCTATCATAATTCATATATTCTTTTATGCTGAGTAGTGTTTTATAAATTTGAGTGTTTTTTAAAATATGTGGTGCATACATAGCTATAATTGTTTTATGTTCTTGGTGGGTTATTTCCTTTTCCAACATGAAGTGGGCTTCTTTGTATGAAATGATTAATTTTGTCTTGAAATTTGCTTTGTCAGATATGAGTATACCTTGTCTTGCTTGCTTTCTGTTCCATTTGCATGGAATACTATTTTCCATTCTTTCATTTTCAGTCTACTAGTGAGGTATATTTCATGTCTGCTAATGAGATATATTTCTTATAGGCAATAGTGAGTTGGGTCTTCTTCTCTTATCCAGCTGACAGTCTTTTTTTTTTTTTTTTTTTTTTTTGCTTTTTGAGACAGGGTTTCGCTTTGTAGTTCAGGCTGGCCCTGAGCTCACTATGGTGCCCAGGCAAGCCGCTGCGAACTCAGCAATCCTCCTGTCTCTGCCTCCCGACTGCTGGGATGACAGGCGTGAGCCACCACGCCCGGCTCTGTGGTATGCGGTGTTGATTGTTGGTGGGCCTGTCTCCACACCCAGCATTATATGTGGTTACCGGGATCGAACTCAGGACCTTGCACTTGTGAGGCAGACGCCGGAACCACTGAGCTAACCCTCCGGCCTCAAAGCAGGTCGCTGTCGGCTTTTGCTTTCTCTCATGCAGGACGGTCAAGGGGGGAGGGGAGTGTGGGTGTGCAAGTTCCCAGGACACAAACCCTGTGGATCCAGTAGTGAGAGTGACTCTTACACTGAGGTTTTTGCTGGTGTTTTTTTTTTTTTTTTTTAAATAAGACAAGTTGGATGCTGTTCTGAGGTTGGCATTATCTGAGTTTGGAGGACTTGCTGAAGGGCTGAGGTTGGACTGCAGCAGAGTTGACTTGTGGATGCTGTACATCTCTAAGTGGCAGGGCACAGTGTCTCACTGCTGTGAGTCAGTCTGGGGCTAAAGTCTGAAATATCCTTTTCAAACAGGGCTATAGATAAACACATCAGTTCCTTAGAAGGTGCCATTTCTTTTGACACTTGAATATATGATTAACTAATGAAAAGGAAGGGTGCGTACCTGAAATAGCCGTGTGAATCATGCCTGCTAACATGATTATAACTTGCATATGAAAATTAGTTTGACCTTTTCACAGGAAGAAATCTCTTGTACCACCAGTATTGTTCTGTGGCATATCAGTTTTCCTCAAAATCAAAATGAGCATGCCAGATTAAAAAAAAGGTAATTCACACTACATTTAATGAATTTTGAATCCTCTTTTTTGTTTGTTTGTTTGTTTGAGATAGGGTCTTGCTTTGTAGTTCACTACTTTGGAGCTCACTATGTAGCCCAGGCAAACCACGAACTCAGCAATACTCCTGCCTCGGCCTCCTGAGTGCTGGGATGACAGATGTGAGACACCACGCCCAGCATTGTGGTATGTGGTACTGATTGCTGGAGGGTGTGAGTCACCACACCCAGTATTGTTGTAGGTGGTTAGCAGGTGTTGAACCAGGGACCTTGCGCTGGCTAGGCAGGCTCCGGAACCACTGAGCTAAATCTCGGCCCTTGAATCCATTTTGACACTGAACTAGATAATAATAAGCATGGTTTTCAAGTCAAACAATATAAAAATTCACCCAAACCTTTTTCACATGTATCCCAGACTCCATCGCACTTTAGAAATAGAGGCTTTCATTTGTTTGTTGGGTATCTGGAGGTTTTACAGCTAACAGTCAATTAAGATAAATACATATCGTTACTTATAGTCTTTTGTTATCCAATAACAATCAACTGCTTTTATAACTTAATGACTTATCTTAGAAAAATGTCCATATGAATACAAGAAAAGTTGTTGAAAAATGAACGATGATGTTAAAGTTTTCAAATGCCTCCTTAACGTGTCTTGCAATAATCCTATGGTTTCTGTTCTGTAGCTCTGGCCCAATGATAATTATCTGCATACATTTACTAGTGTTGACTTATTTTTGCATTCTTGGGTTACAGTATAAGTAAGATTGGTTTATAAATTTATTTTTGTGCAGATCTGGTTATATATTGCTATCAATGTTTTATCAAGTTGAACTGGAAGTATTCCTTATTTTTATACCTTTAATAATAATTTTAATATTGTAAGAATAAGCCCTTCACTGATGATCTGGTAGAAGTTTCCTGGGGAAATCATACTGGCTTGGTCATTTGTTCAGAGAGAATAACAGCAAATTTTCTCATTTTCTTCTTTTTGAATTTTCCTTTGAAATCAGGTTTAGTTACATTTCCCACTAAAAATATCCATTGAACCTAGGTTTTCAAATGTATTTTCCTATAGCACAGGATGCATTCTTATTGAGGTATAATAGACCTTTGATATTATAATGGTTAATGTCTCTCATTAGGGAGAAGTTAAACTTTTCTCTTGGGAGACCAAGAAAAAAAAAAAACATGTGTGTGAAACATTTCAATAGATAAATCTTTGAATCGTGTTAATATTCTGTTTATATGTTTTGATCTTTTATTTCCTGTTTTTACATTTACTTCTTTTTGTTAGTTACTTTAACAATTATTTTAGATATTTTATTTTTCAGTTTTTAAAATCTAGAATTGTGTTGGTTCTAATCACCTTTAGTAACTCATTTATTGATCATCTAAATTATCTAATTCTTTTTTTTCCCTGTGCCTTGCTTTTCTAAATTTTTGAGTTGATACTTCATTAAAATAATTGTCATAAAATTCTGATGAGCAGTATCTTCATTTACCATTCTTTTGTAGAAATGCTACAATTCTCTTCATAGGAGCTTTTAAATTTTTTGTTTATAATTTTCAGATGAAAGCATTTTTGATTTTCTGATTTTCAATTAACTTCTATACTTATGGAATTGTGATAATAGAATATTGTACATAGTTCTTTATTTTTGCATTTTATCTATATGGGCATTTTTTCACGAATATAACATTAGCCCTCATGAGGAACATATTTCTACTTTTGAAATGTGAAATCTGATAAATACAGAATTAGAGTGCAGGATGAGTAAAATTTTCTGTTTTTAATGTTTCTTCCTTGTTTGTGTATGGCTTTAATATCAGTTATATATTTGGCTTATAGATACTCAAGTTGCCTCTTCATCATGTTTTTTATCTTTTGCATCATATATCTTTTTTCTCTCACTAACACATCTGGAGCTGAATCAAAGTCGTGTGATGCTAAATTCACATAACTTTACTGTTACTATGTTATACAATGTGTGAGGATACAGCATCAGCTGAGTACATTTTGATCTTCTTTTTATTTTCAACCATTTGAATTTTGTTTTCAATGCACCTTGAAGATCATTTTAAAGACAGTACTGTACAGTATTTATTAGCTGTGAAGCTTTTGTCTCAGTTCTTATTTATAGGGTGTGCATATACATATATGCACATTATGGACGCTGTTCTTTAAAGGGTAACTGCTTTCTAATGGCCACTTTTACAAATGTATCTCTATGCAATAGTCCAAATCCTCTATGGTTTTAGATATAACTGTGTGTCAGAACAATGGGGTTGAACCCTCTTTTCCCTACACTGCGTTTTATCTAACATCACATATGTTAAAAGCTGAATTTCTTTGTGTTTAAATTTACATGGTCATACATGCTGGCCCCACTGCTTATGTCAGCTTTGCATGTTATTTTGAACCTCAACCCTTCAAGACCGGTCAGTCAGTGAACACAGTCCAGTAGCTAACACCTTTTGCTTTTCCTTTCTGAATGTGTCTTTTTTATTGTTGACACTTCACAATGGAATTACTTACCATTAATCCTCCTGTCATTTTTCCTGGATCTGTTCCTTTGCATTTGTTTGATTTCTCTCTAATATTTAAAACTCACGCCTTTTGTGCATGATAAACAGCTGGCTAGACAGAAATCTTCGATGACTTCTGTGAGGATAGTATATGTGTTGTCCCTTTGCCGTTGGAGTTGAAGGTTGTTCTGAGGATAAGTTGACTTGTTTTTCTTTCCAGAAACATTTTGTTTTTGTTTTAAGACTTCTTTTATACTTAATAACATTGTTATGGTAATGTAATAAAATTTAATAAATCATTAGCATATGTCATGTTTCAAGCTTCACGGGTGTTTAACATGCAAATCGAGGCTTTTTTCAACATTACCAAAGTCCTTTTTACAATTTGGTTTCAAAATATTTGTTCTCCTGCTGATGAGGTCCCCTTTTTCAGACTCACAATTCTATGTGTGTTGGCTTGTATTGCATTTCTTCAACCATTTTGACACAAATAATTTAAAAATATTTATTTTCATTTAATTTTGACTCCTCTCCCTGCTCCTGTGTCCTGCCTCCCACACTGCTCTAGCCTGACTCTTATGATCTGTTTTAGCCAGTGGGACACTAACAGCCAGGACACAGGAGAAGACCAACAGGACACATGCACTGGCCCAGCCTTGCTTTTATGCTGGAATGCAACTGTTTCCACATGAAAACATCCAAGTGGCTTCCTGGAAGGAGACCTCACGTGTTGCTTTCTTCTGAGGTTCAGGTACAGTGAGACCCATAAGAGCACACAGACCTGGGATAGTTCCTCCCCCCTGAGCTCCTCACTTGGCACCTCCCCGAATGGCAGGCAGAACGGTAGGCTTTTAATCCATCATTTTGGGGATCAGCAGGTAACAGGCACTCTTACTGCTGCCTCAAAAGCAGGCTGCTGCCAATAATTCCAGTGTCTCTGAATTCTGAATATTCACTTCCGCTGAGTGTCTGAAGTCCAGAACTTCTACCTTCTGCTTCTATTGGCCTTCTGCCAATAGCTCTGTGCTCTCTAGTTCTTAGAAACGAGGGATAGGAAGGGCTTCTGCGTCACAGCAGGATTTCAGCACCGTGGAGACTTTAGCGGTGCTGCCTCTGAGAGCCCCTGCGACTGCGCTGCCCGGAAGCCGGTCCTCCCTGCTTCCCTAGCCCGGCATCTCTGTTCACTTCCTCCTGCTTCTGCTGCAGGTTTTGAGGACCTAGCTCTCAGTTTTGCAGTATATACTTGGTAAGTGTCTTTGCTGGCACTTTCTGGTATTCTTTTGCCGCTCTCTCGGCCTTTTTCATGTGACTTCTACCCAAACTCAGCAGCTTTTTACACCTTTACAAGAACTCTGGGATTTGTGAGTAAAATCTGTCAAGTTTAGGGGAAATAGCATTTAACTCCTACCCCAACCCTTATTCTTCTTTGCATAATTTCTAGGAAGAGGCAGGAAAGCTGTTTAAATAGTTGAAATCATGATCTCACTGGAGTCTGTTTAACGCTTTCTGCCATAAGAACACTTTGGACACATTTTTATGAAGATGATGTGATACCCTAAACAATCTTAGTTATCATAGTGTGTTTCAAAGCTCTGGTCGGTTCCTGAGATTAAATCACACCTTAGCCTCCCGTCCATGCCGCCTGTGGGGAGTGATCCCTTGTCCCTTGACCTCCTAAGACTAACTCGATTAGTTTATGTTGTTGTCCTTGCACTGAGAGGTCAGCGCCCGACTGCACTGTCCGTGGGGCCTCTCCAGACGCCCTCAGCTCAGTTCCACTCATTCTGGCTGTGGGATTGGTTTCCGTGTGGCTTCGAGGCGAATATGATGCTCAAGAAGGCAGCCTCTCCGTGGAGCTTGGCGTCTCCCCAGGAGTCCGTTGGCCCGTCTTCGGCCAGCAAGCGCTGCGGGCCGCAGCTTACACTGTGACGGGGCTAAGCCCGGGCCTGCTCCTGCGCCCACTGCTCGCAGCTGCGCCGAGAACAACTGTTTTGTCCACTTTGGGCTTCCACAGCCGTGTCCGCCGTGCGCCTGCGTGGACGTGCACGCAGGGCCTGGCCTGGCCCGGCCTTCTCGGTGCTCTCGGCCCGACCCTGCGAGCTGGCTCTGTGGAAACGGTGCGGCCTGGTGTTTGCAGCACCTCAGTGGAAGTTGGTGAGTCCAGCCGCGGAAGCTGTTTGGCTTCCAGCAAGCGGCGCGGCCTTGTGGGCGCCGCAAAGCCGGGTCTGTCTGTCTGTCTCTGTCCTCTCTGTCCCGCTGTCCCGTAGCGTCCCTCGCTCCTGAGACTGGAAGGGCCTGGACAGCTGGGGGAGGAGGCCTGCATGCCGTGGTAGCTCTTCTACCCTGCACGTGCGCGCGCACATACGCAGACGTGCAGACACATGTACACACGTGTGCACATAGGCACACAAAACACAATGCACATACGGCAAGGCGCGTGCACACGCTCGCGTGAACATGTACACAACTCAGTGAGTGCACACACGCACAACAGACACGCAAGTGCGCACACAGGTGCACACACCACACACGTACACGCGCGCACACACACTCACAGACCCCTCCCAGCCAGAGCTTCCATGCCGGATGGCGCCTGTTGCTGGGTCCGCTCGAGTTGGGGGCCTGCTCAGCTCCTCGCGGCTCGGCGGCACCCCCGCCTCCAGGTGCCCGCGGGGCCCTCCGGTCCTTTGTGCCAGGAGAGCCGCAGCTTGCGCGCTCGCTCGGCTGCTCCACCCCGGCCCGTCCCCGCCCCTCTTGCGGCCGCGGGGCCTCGGAGCGCGCGGCGGGCAGCGGGGCTGCGCGTGCGGACTGCGCGGGGCGGCGCGGCGCGGAGCGGCGCCGGATTATGAATGGGGGCGCGCGAGGTTCCCCCCGGGATTGGCGGCGCGGCTGACTGACGGGCGAGCGGGGCTGTGCGTGACCCTCCAGCTCCGCAGGCGAGGGATGCGGCCAGCGCCCGCACGGCTGAGGCTGCTTCGCAAAACTCCCCGGGTGCGGCGCCCCGAGCGTGGCGGCCGGCGAGGTAGGTGCGGAGGCCCCGGAGGGCGAACGGGCGGCCGGCGGCGCACAGGTGGAGCCGCCCCGGGGCAGCCGCCCGGCACCGCGTCCTGTAGCGCGGCCACATTGTCCCCGCGCTTACGAGGGCGCAGCGCGCACAGCTGGTGGCCCCGGAGCGCTGTCCTCCCGCCGGCCGGGGCCTCGGGGCGCCGCGGAGGGGAGCGGAACCTGGTCCCCAAGCCCTGCCCCGCGCCCCTCTCCGGCCAGGTGCCCCGCCGCCGGGTTCCGCCGGAGCAGGCGGCTTCACCGCCAGGGCAGCGAGGTGAGCGCTGCGGGAGCCTGCGGCGGCGTCCTGCGGCACCGGCAACGGCGACGCGGGAGCGCGAGGGGGGAGGGCCCAAGGAGCCAGGGTCGGGGTCCCCAACGGGGTCCCGCTCGCCTCTTGCACTCCATCCGCCCGCGGACCCTTCCTGTCGCCTAGCCGTCCCTGCCTCCGCCTCCGCCCCTGGACCTCCCCTCGAGTCCCTGGGAAGGACAGCCAGCCCGGCAGGACGCAAAGGGCAGGGGTCGCGACTCGCAGCCCTGCGGCCGAGGCGATGATGGCGGTGGGCGCACGGCGCCCAGGGTGGACCGCGGGTGGCCGGCCGGAGCCTGCAGTCCCGGAGTTTGCGGATCCTGTTGTCTGGCGGCTGTGGCATAGATGGGGCGCGCGAGCCTTGGCGTAAGAAGAACCAAGAACTTCTGGCAAGCTCTGCCTGGTGTTGGGGTTAGGGTCCTGGGGGTGCATTCAGGGACTGCGCTCTGAGGTGGCAGGTTGAAGTCGAGACCCCAGGCCGCTATTTCCCTTCCTGCTTTATTTCCTCTGTTTCCTGTTTTGCTTGCTTGCTTCCTTCCTTCCTTTTCCCTGCAAACCAGCTTCCATGTCCCGTACTTGACACAGAAATCCAAACTGTGGTAACCAACAGGTTTAAAGCCAATGTGAAGAGGCCAGAGAGGGCAGCTCTGTAACAGGAGTGGTGCCTTGTCATGCGCTCAGCACACACATGACACATGTATGGCTGGAGTCATGTTTAAGCAAGACCCGAGGACTTGCCCCAAGTGACCCTACATTCACATCACCTGTGGAGGCTGCTGCTAAACAGAAATTCAGTCTGTGTCTTTCGCTCTGCAGGCCTGTGTGAGCTGAGACTGCTCCTCCTGTACAGGCGCCCTTTAAATCAGATTTCAGCCGCTTGAAAGTTCCTGGGTATTTGATAAGAATCAGAGGCATATTAAAGAATTAGAATGACAAATGTTAAAAGTCAAGATAGTTTTTTTGTGTGTGTATCACAAATTCCTTTTATACTAAAAGCGATTGTTATGCCAGCAGCTGTCATGAAAACAAAATCAGTTTAAGAACTTCAATGCTTTTGTTTATGGCTGGAGGAAGGGGGAGGAATCTGGAATTTTCTAGATGTGAATTGACAAATTTGGGGAGGTCAAGGTTTCACTTCAGGGAGGATGAAATTCAGTGATGCTTGTCTGTGCTCACCCCAGGAGAGAAATGCCTGCTTGCCCGCGGTGTCTCCTGCAGAACAAATCCTCAATCAGTGCTTGCAGGACTTGACAAGGGGCAGATTTTGCTGAACATTTCTATTGTTTTTTTTTTTCTTCTTTAAAAACAGCAGAATACTATTTTGTTCATTTTCAAGCAGAAAATAAGAGTTCAGTGGACTGGAATTGTCAAGACAGTCTGATCGTGCGTGAGGGCCCCGAGTCCGGCTGTCAGCTTCCCATGTCCCTTAGCCAGTTCCGAGAAAACAGTCCTGCAATATGCCACCTTCTAGCTTGGCATCGTTCACAATGATGAATTATCTTAACGTTTCTCTAGAGGGTACTCACCTGGGCATGCTTGTTCGCATTTGTAATAGGGTTGGTTTTGATTTGAGGGATAAGAAATTAATCATATATGCTTTTCTAAACTTGGAATCCTTTGCTTACTCTAGAAAAAGATATTTAATAACAGGGACTGTGTGTGTACAACTAAAGATTTATTCAGTGGAGACACTAGACCCAGATACAGTATTTTCATTTCAGTTTACCCAGTGCACATTTAAAATCATGGAGGAAAAAAGAATCTTAGGTTGCTCTTGATATCTCATTTGATTTATTTCCTTTCTAAGGAACAAGAGGTAGATGAACAGGTATTGAGTTAGAATGTCTTAGGAGTTGGTAAAGGATTTGTCTTTTATTATTATGGCCAAAATTTCACCCATTGCTCTTTCCAAGAAGTTCAAATAGCGCGATTTGGATAAGGTGTGGCACCGTCACTGCTCATGAGCACAATGGTTCCTTGTGAGCACTGGTTGTTGCAGCCATCTCATCACAACGTGGTGGGCTCTGTGGTGTTCCATGGTCTTCACGGAAGGACTTGTGGTCCAGTGTCTGTGACTGCCGACCATCAGACATTCCTGGGACTCTCTGGGCTCTGCCCCACTGTGGAGGAGCACGGTCCCTGTCAGAGCAGCTTATGTCCACAACTGGCTCGTGTCGAGGTCCGCATCTCAGAACACCTTGGATGAATCTGGGGGGCGCCACAGTGCTGGGGCTGTCCGTGGGGTCTGCCTGTTCCTGCCTCCTCCCGCTGGGGCCCAGGGCTGCGGGACTGCCCTCACAGCTGGCTCCCTGGGAGCCAGCCAGTAGGACCCCCACTTAACCTCACACACTCACTCTTCCAGTTTCAGCCTGGTTGTCTTTTCCTCCTTCCTTCCAGACTTTTATTAGATTTATTGAATTTCTTTGGCTTCTTTTCTGTGTAGTGATTTGAATGTTGTATATCCAGTGTCTATTTCTAGGGATTATATTTATGTTTTTAATATGCATTTTGACTTAGATGAAATTAATCAAAGTATCTGCTCTTTTCTGGTACGATATAGTAAGGCCCTTATGGTGTGAGGATTCTGATTATTCTTCATATTCAAAATGCTACAGTTACATAGTTCTACCACATTTTATACCAATGTCAATTTTTTAGGGAATTGCCTTTTCCCCTGTTTTTAGTCTGTGCTTACTTAAACTCACACATATTTTCTATGGCTTTTGGGTTCAGATTCCTTCTTACAGAAGTAGTTCTTTGGTGAGCTTGTACAAAGGATAAAAATCTGATCTTTTTTGGATGTGCTTATGTGCTGCTTTGCCACAGCACTTGAACACTGGATTCTCTCTGGGAGCAGAGTCCTGCACTGGTGATGGTGTTTTGCTTTTTCCTCCCCACTGTGAAGATACTTCTGGCCCCTGCTGTTGACAGTGAGGGGCTGGTTCTTGGCTGTAGTTAAGACTCCACTTGTGCGTGGAGGCAGCGGCGTGGCAGCCTGCCCAGGCACGGGTTTGTTTGTGCTGTTCCTCCGTGGGATTCCCTGCGTCTCTTTCTCAGACGGCTCCTGAGTGGGTTGCCATTGGGTCCAGGGTCACCGTGTGCTGTCCTGGGTCCACCTGCTCTGCTCTTGACTCTGACATTCTTACTAAATTTATCTTGGCTTTTCTTTTTCTAAACGCTCATATCTATTCTCTCTGGATCACTCTTTTATTAAGATACTTTATGAGGCATTTAGGTAATTATTCAGAACCACTTTCCAGCAAACAAATTCCGTCTTCATTGGTGCTCAGTGTATGGCTGAAGTTGTCCTGTGAGCTGTGATTTATTTCTCCCTTTGCAGAAGCACTAGACTGCCTGTTTTCCCGCATGGGTTTTCTGTCCCTCTTTATGGATTCTGTCCTTCCTTTATGTCCTTAGTATTGCACCCACGTTTATTATATAATCTCTTTCCAATGGTTTTCTTCCTTCACATTCTTCTGGGAGCTGCTTATCCTGCGGGTTGGACTCGCTGGTTCTTATAGCACTAGAAATTCTCTGTACAGTGTGCGGTTTCTTCCCATGAGAAGTTATTTGAATTATAAAGTCACCTTCCGCTGGGTTTCTGTTTTTTCCTTTTTCCATGGTTAATTTTATTTCTCCGGGGTAGTTCATTGTGTTGCTCAGACGGATAATTCCTACTGACCTGTCCTCCATGATCTGCGTCTGCTGTCACCTGTGCCGTTCAATGTCTTTTATTTTTGGTGACTGAATATTTTAGCTCTGTAATTTCTGCTTAGCTCTTTTTATAGCTGATACTTCTTTGCTGACATTTTCTGTGTTTTCATTCACTTCTGGAAAATTCATATTTGCTTATGGAAGCATTTTTGGCCCCCAGGAAATGTGTTGTCCCTGTCAGGCAATCTGGACATCCGCTTCATGTCCCTGGTGTTGTTTGGCGATGATCTCCTTTTATTCTAGCAGTTAGCACCTCCTGGGGCTCTTTGGTGTTATGTTGGGAGGTCCTGGGTCCTGTTTAAATGCCTCATTTTTGCAGCTACTCTGTTTAGGTTTAATACATAGGTCTTGGCTTACCTTGTGGGTAGTTATATTTCCAGAGACTTTAGGGTAGAATTTTAGTCTGCCTGGTTTCTTTGCTGTTTCTGGTGGTAAGAGCCTCTCCAAGTAGGGTCCCACAGTGCCTGTACGTGGATGAAGGAAGCATTCCTGGGGCTGGGGCTGGGCAGATTCCCCTGTGGGCGACTTGAGGCCACCTGGCTTGGCTGGACCCCAGGTAGATACAGTGTCAGAACAAACCTGCCTAGACATCTCGTGCCTCCCGTCTGGGTCTGAAGGCTGTACCTCCTGTTAGGGAGGGAGCTAGGGGACGACCTGCTCTTTTTTTCCCTGCGCTCTGGCTCTGACACGCACCCCTGTCTGCACTGTTCTGGGTTCTCTTTGGATGGCTCTTGTCTTAGCTCCAGGGTTTAAGGTTGTGCCTAGAGGGGAGCTTGTGGAGACGTGTGTGTGTGTGTGCTATCTTCTCTGGATAAAAAACAGTTGAGTTCCTCAGCCACATTATCTATGAATATGATTGAAAATATTAGCTTTGATTATGTTTTTCTGTCATGGGTATTAGTGGTAGAGACATAAACAAAATGTTAGTTTAAAAATTAATTAATATTACTGTAATTAGAGATTGCAACATCAAGTTTCATTCTGTCAGTGGAATCTAAGATCAAAAATCTATGTCTGATATTTTCTCTAAAAATCATTTTTCTCTAAGGTATCTTAAAGCATTTAAAAAATATTAGTACTTTTTATCTGTGTCTATCTTTGTAGAACATACTAAAAGACATCCCTTATCAGATAGACACTTTAAACCTTAGGAAAAAAAATAAATAACATTATTGCACAAGCAACTTGCTGATATTTTGCATGGACTGAGGAAGGGATTCTGAGATTTCCAGTCGCTGGCTGTCCTGGTTATACAACAGTGCTGACTCACAGAGAGAAGGCATTTTCAGAGCTGAAAATGATCTGGGAAATCACCTACTTCAGCCTTACAGTTTTCTACCTAAAAGAAAAAAAAATGGAGACCTTAAAAGACTATGAGGAAATCTAAGTATTTTCAATTTAATAGAGGTAGGGCCTTTTTTTTTTCTTTTGTGCAGGGGAAGCAGGGATTATTTATTCTAAGTTTTTAATATTTCCTAATGTTATATTTACTCCAGTTAGAATTCTGTTCTTTTGAGAAGACATTAAGCACTTATAGCAAGGTATGTTTTCTTAGTATCCTTGTCTTAACTAAGGAAAGCAATGAGTTGGGCTTATATGATGGTTTTTTTAAACAAAATTGGCATGTTTGAAAATTTGATGAACATATGGGCCAGTTATCCAGAAAAATAAACCTAGAGTCCCAAATTTGCATTGTTTTTATTGAGCGTTTAGGAACTCCCAGTAAAGACCACCAGATATAGTTTTACAATGTATACTTACACTACTTGAGGGTTGTCTTTGGCGCATTCCATAGTCAGCTCACTTCCCTGGCCGGGGCGGGGCCCTTGCCATGGACAGAGGCACTGAGGAGCTTCGAGATGCTTCCATGTGGGCTCGAGACTGCCCGTGAGTGAACAGGACGCAGCAGGACTGGCGGGAGTTCAGACAGCACATGTCTAAGCTACAAACAGGTAATTCAGACTACAGTGCCTGCTGTCCCGTCCCTATATATGTGTACATACACACACACACTCACACACTCTCTCTCTCTCACACACACACACACACACACTCTCCCATTGGGAGACTTGGAACAGACTCTGTCTGTTCCCACCTCCTTCCTGCCCCTTATGGCGGAGGGACACTGCCCCCTTAAGATGAGTGTCTCTTTCTCAGTCAGGCTTCGCTGGGGTCATTTAAAGCTAATTTCGGTTACATCAACTCATCAAATATTATCAAAAAGGGTAGGGTGTCATTTGAAATATTCAGAGAAGGATTTTCGAAAGTAAAAAGAAAACCACATCTATTCTTTTCTTGTATCATAGATCAAAATAATTGAAGAGCACAGAATGATAGA